>WOXC01008044.1:0-33834 GCA_011680675.1 Gymnobelideus leadbeateri | reverse complement strand
TTTATTCAGACTGCTGAAGATTTGCTTTTAATGTTTTAACAAAGGCCTTTGCATCTGCGCTCATTGGTTTCAATGGGAGAAAAACTAATGATGGCATTCCCAACAAAAGAACACTAAGCAATTGAGATGTAAAGGCTGTCTTTAAGAAAACTAGTTAAGAGAACTTGTCACAGAAAGAAACATCTGTGTAATCTTTGTTTCTAAAGACTTATGATCTGTTATACCTTCTCTACCAAACATGCTCAGAATAGGCTGTCTGAAAAAAAGGAGAAAACCTGAATTTCTCAGAATTCTTTTGAAATACTAGAATTCTAAGCCCTGTTGTACACACTGTTCCTTTAACCCTCCACAACTTGAGTCAGACTGCTGAAGCTTTCCATTTACTGTTTTAGCAAAAGGCCTTTGTATCTGCCCCCATTGTTTTCAATGGGAGATAACATAATGATGCCATTTCCAACAAAAGAAGACCATGCAATTGAGAAGTAATGGCTGTTTTTTTTTTTTTTTTTTTTTTAGGGAATTGGAAACCATTTTTTCTCCCCATTTAATCCTCTCTTTCTTTTTTTTTAAACAAATACTTTATTAACTTCTGTTTTACATCATTCATTTCCGCCAGATTTTGAGTTACAATCATTTTCCCCCCATTATTCCCCTACCCAACCTCCTAGAATAGCAGTCCCACAAGATATCGCTTCCTCCAATCTGCTCTCTCCCATACCTTCTCCCATACCCCTATCGACTTTTCCATTAGAGGAAGATGAATCTTTGTGTCCCAATGCCTGCACATCTTATCTCCCAATTATAGGCAAAAGAGTATTAATAATAGTATTTATATATATATTTGAAACATTTAGTGTTACGACCTTGAATTTCAGATCCATTTCCTTCCTCCCTTGTCACCCATTCCTTCTTGGGATATAAGTAATTCAGTATATGTTGTATATGTCTAGCTATGCAAAACATTATCATAGTAGATATATTGTACAAGGCTGCTTATAATTCCCTCCCACTCATCCCACCCCCCACCTGATCCATTTCCTATTTGATCCTGTCCCTCTTCTATAGTGGGTACTTCCAACCTCCCCTCCCCCCAAGGATGCCCTCCCATCCATCATCCTTCCTCTCGTCCCCCTTCCCCCTATCCTGCTGCAGGTTGAGATATCCCATTTAGTATGTATGTCATTTTCTCCCTGAACCCAATTCAATGTGAATGTGGTTTTGCCTTTTTAGCCTTCCTTATTCTCCACCTCCTTTGCACCCACTTCCCCTACATGAGATAGTTTACCCTACCATGTCACTCCCCATCTCCTCTTGCCACTTTCCTCTCTCACCTCATAATTTCATCCCTTGAGTACTCTCCCTTCCCAACAAAATCAACCTATGCCCTCTGTCCATATATAACTGTAACCATATACACACACATTCACATATGTATTCATATGACCACACCCTCTTCTTCCATTATTTTCATAGTGAGAAAGATATCATCAGTCACAGTTATTGCTTTTCCATATAGGAATGTAAATAGTTCAACTTTGATAAGTTCCTTTTGATTTCTTTTCCTGATTACCTTCTCAGGCATCTCTTCCTTCTTGTGTCTGGATGTCAAATTTTCTATTCAATTCTGGTTTTTTTCTCAAGAATGCTTGAAAGTCCTCTATTCCACTGAATGACCATATTTTCCCCTGAAACAAAATACTCAGTTTTGCTGGGTAGGTGACCCTTGGGTTCATTCCCAGTTCTTTTGCCCTCTGGAATATCATATTCCATGCCCTTCGATCCCTCAGTGTAGAAGCTGCCAGGTCCTGGCTATTCTGATTGTGTTTCCACAATATTGAAATTGTTTCTTCCTGGCTGCTTGTAGTATTTTCTCCTTGATCTGGGATTCTGGAACCTGGCTATAATATTCCTGGGAGTTTTCTTTTTGGGATCTTTTTCAGGAGGTGACCTGTGGATTCTTTCAACCTCTATTTTGCCCTCTGGATCTAAAACATCAGGGCAGTTTTCCTTGAGCATTTCTTGAAGGGTGATTTCTAGGTTCTTTCCTTGATCATGGCTTTCAGGTAGTCCAATAATTTTTAAATTGTCTCTCCTGGATCTATTCTCCAGGTCAGTGGTTTTTCCCATGAGATATTTCACATTGCCTTCTAATCTTCGTTTGTTTGGATCTGCTTAACAGCATCTTGATTTCTCATAAAGTCACTAGCTTCTATTTGCTCCAGTCTAACTCTGAAGGAATGAATCTCCTCAGTGAACTTTTGAGATTCTTTTTCCATCTGGCAAATTCGACTTTTTAAGGCATTCTTCTCAATGCCCTTTTGGGCCTCCTTTGCCATTTGAGCTAGTCTATTTTTTAAGGTGTTGTTTTCCTCAGTCAGGCTGTTGACCCTCATTTCATACTTTTCCTGCATCCTTCTCATTTCTCTTTCTAATTTTTCCTCCACTTCTCTTATTTGATTTTTAAAGTCCTTCTTAAGGTCCTCTATGGCCTGCAACCCACTCATGTTTTCCCTGGGGCTTTTGGAGCAGGACTTCTGACCTCACAGTCCTTTTCCCCCTCTATGCCCCCAAAATAGGAGTCTAGGGTTGCATTTTTCTGTTTCCTTTGCCTTGGCATGTTGCCACTTAATTGCTTGACTTTTGGGCTTGTTGCCACACTATAGCTTTAAGGCCAGATAGAGGAATTTTCGTCCCGAACGTGTGGGGGGGAAACTTCCGTTTCTGGCAAGCTGTAAACCCACCCACAACTTCCACCCTAGATCACAATCCAGATCCAGGGAGGTTAAAGCAAGAGCGATTACCCCCCAAGACTGATCGCTGGATCTCCCCACGATTTGTAGGCTGGGAGCCGGAAATGCCTCTGAAAACTACAAAATGGCGTGTCTCCTCAGTGGCTTCTAGGCCCCAGGGGAGGGAGCTGACGCATTCCCCAAATACAGGTCCCAAAGTCCATAGGACACTAACCTCTTACTTTGTCCTAGGCAAGTCTATGTTGATAATTCTGGAATCTCCATAGTTCCTGGTGTTCTGGGGTTCCTCCAGCCGGCTGCTGGCCCTGCCGCCCTGGGGCTAAAACCTCAGCTCATGTGGACCTGGGCTCGGCTGGGCTCCTGCGCTCTGCGCGCTGCCGGCTCCCAGACCACTGCACTGGTCCTTCCTGCAGGGTGCTGGGCTGTCCTCAGCGGGAGGTTAGCTTCTCTGCGTCGTTCTGTGGGTGCTGGGGCTCCAGAAGTTTTTCAGAGTCCTTTTTTACATAGTTTGTGGAGAATCTGGGGGCAGAGAGGCTTGGAAGAGCTGTTTCTACTCCGCCATCTTGGCTCCGCCCATAATGGCTGTTTTTAAGATAACTAAGAGTACCTTTCCCAGAAAAGAACTTACATGTAATGCCTGTTTCTACAAAGTTATGATGAGATGTACCTTCTCCACCAAACTTGCTGACAATAGGCTATCTGAAAAAAAGGTGAAAACCTGAATTTCTCAGAAGTCCTTTGAAATAATAGAATTCAAATCACTGCTGTACTCACAGTTCCTTTAACACTCTACATCTTTAGTCAGACTGCTGAAGCTTTGCTTTTATTTCTTTAGCAAAATGGGTCTATATCTGCCCCCATGGTTTTCAATGGGGGAAAAGCTAATGATGCCATTTCCAAGAAAAGAAGCCAAAGCGTTTGAAATGTAATACCTGCGTTTAAAACAACTAGCTAAGAGAACGCTGCAACAGAAAATAACTTCCAGGTAAACCCTGTTTCTAGAGAGTTATGCTCAGATACACCTTTTCTACCAAACATGCTTGTAACAGTCTATCTGTAAAAAGGTCAAAACATGATTTTCTTAGAAGTCTTTTGAAATACTTGAATTCAAAGCACTGTTGTACCAGTTGCTTTAACCCTCCACATCTTCAGTCAGACTGCTGAAGCTTGCTTTTACTTTTTTAGCAAAAGGCTTTTGTATCTGCCCTCATTGGTTTCAATGGGACAATAACTAATGATGCCATTTCCACGAAAAGAAGCTGAAGCCTGTGATTTGTAATGCCTGCGTTGAAGACAAATAACAAAGAGAAAGCTGGACAGAAAAGAAGTTCCAGGTAATCCCTGTTCCTAGAGAGTTATGCTCAAATATAACTTTTCTACCAAAAATACTTGTAACAGTCTCTCTGAAAAAAGGTAAAAACATGAATTTCGCAGAAGTCATTGTAAATACTTGAATTCAAAGCACTGTACTACACAAATTTGCTACACCCCGCCACATCTTTAATAAGACTGCTGGAGCTTTGCTTTTACATTTCTAGGAAAAGGCCTTTGTATCTGCACTCATTTGTTTGCAATGGGGGAAAACCTAAGGATGCCATTTCCAGGAAAACAAGCCAAAGCATTTGATATGAAATGCCTGTGTTTAAGACAACTAGCTAAAGAGAAAGTTAGGACAGAAAAGAACTTCTGTGTAATCCCTCTTTCTAGAGAATTATATACCTTTTCTACGATAAATGCTTGGAACAGTCTATCTGAAAAAAGGTAAATACATGAATATCTCCGAAGTATTTTGAAATACTTGAATTCAGAGCACTGTACAAAACAGAGTTGCTATAACCCTCCTGATCTTTAGTCAGACTGCTGAATCTTTGCTTTTACTTTTTTAGCAAAAAGCCTTTATATCTACCCTCACTGGTTTCAATAGTAGAAATTTTAATACTGTCATTTCCACCAAAAGAAGCCAAAGATATTGAGATGAAATGCCTGTGTTTATGACAATTAGCTAACAGAAAGCTATGAGAGAAATGAACTTTGGGGTAATCCCTGTTTCTAGAGACTTATGTTCAGATATACCTTTTCTAACAAACATGCTTGTAACAATCTTTCTGAAAAAAAGTTAAAAACATGAAATTCTCAGAAGCCTTTGGAAATGCTTGATTTCAAAGCATTGTTGTACACAGAGTTGCTGTAACCCTCCACATCTTCAGTAAGACTGCTGCAACTTTGCCTTTACTTTTTTAGGAAAAGGGCTTTATAACTTCCCTCATTGATGTCAATGGGGGAAAACCAAATCATGAAATTTCCACGAAAATAAAGCAAAGCATGTGATATGTAATGCCTACCTTTAAGACAACTAGCTAAGGAAAAGCTGTGAAAGAAAAGAATTTCCACGTAATCCCTATTTCTATAGCGTTATGCTCAGATATACCTTTTCTACCAAATATGCTTGTAACAGTATATATTAAAAAAGGTCAAAACCTGAATTTTTCTGAAGTCTTTTCAAATACTTGCATTCCAAGCTCTGTTGACACAGAGTTGCTTTAATCCTGGACATCTTCAGTCAGACTGCTGAAGCTTTTCTTTTACTTTTTTAGCAAAAGGCCTTTGTATCTGCCCTCAGTGATTTCAATGGGAGAAAACACAATGATGCCATTTCCATGACAAGAAGCCAAAGGATGTGATAAGTAATGCCTGTGTTTAAGAAAACTAAATAAGAGAAAGCTGGACCGAAAAGAATTTCCGGATAATCACTGTTCCTAGAGAGTTATGCTCAGATATACATTTTCTACCAAACATGCTTGTAACAGTTTATCTGAAAAAAGGTAAAAACATGAATTTCTCAGAAGTCTTTTGAAATACTTGCATTCAAAGCACTGTGGTACACAGGGTTGCTATAACCATCCGCATCTTTAGTCAGACTGCTGTAGCTTTGCTTTTACATTTTTAGCACAAGGTCTTTTCATCTGTGCTCATTGGTTTCAATGGCGGGAAACCTAATGATGCCATTTCCAAGAAAGGAAGCCAAAGCATGTGATATGTAATGCCTACGTTTAAGAAAACAAGCAAAGAGAAAGATGTGATAGAAAAGATCTTACGGGCAATACCTGTTCCTAGAAAATTATGCTCAGATATAACTTTTCTACCAAATATGCTGGTAACAGTCTATCTGAAAAAAGGTAAAAACCTAAATTTCTCAGAAGGCTTTTGAAATACTTGAATTCAAAGCACTGTTGTACACAGAGTTGCTTTTACCCTCCACATCTTTAGTCAGACTGCTGAAGCTTTGCTTTTACTTTGGTAGCAAAAGGCCTTTATATCTGCCCTCATTGGTTTCAAGGGGGGAAAACATAATCATGCCATTTCCATGAAAAGAAGGCAAAGCATTTGATATGCAATGCCTATATTTAAGACAACTAGCTAGGAGCAAGCTTTGACAGTAACGTACTTCCAGATAATCCCTCTGTCTAGAGAGTTATGCTCAGATATACATTTTCTACCAAACATGCTCAGAATAGGCTGTCTGAAAAATACATAAAAACCTGAATTTCTCAGAAGTCCTTTGAAATATTAGAATTCTAAGCACTGTTGTACACACAGTTCCTTTAACCCTCCACATCTTTAGTAAGAATGCTACAGCTTTGCCTTTACTTCTTTAGCAAAAAGCCTTTATATCTGCCCTCATTGGTTTCAATGGGAGAAAACCTAATGATGCCATTTCCAAGAAAAGAAGCCAAAGCATGTGATATGTAATGCCTATGTTTAAGACAAGTAGCTTAGAGAAAGCTGGACAGAAAAGAACTTCCGGGTAATCCCTATTCTTAGAGAGTTATTCTCAGATAGAACTTTTCTACCAAACATGCTTGTTACATTATATCTGAAAAAAGGTAAAAACATGAATTTCTCTGAAGTCTTTTAAACTACTTGAATTCAAAGCACTGTTGCACACAGAGTTGCTTTAATCCTCGACATCATTAGTCAGACTGATGAAGCTTTGCTTTTACTTTTTTACAAAAGGCCTTTATATCTGTCTTCCTTGGTTTCAATGGGGGAAAACCTAATGATGCCCTTTCTAGGAAAAGAAGCCAAAGCTTTTGAAATGTAATGCCTGTGTTTTAGAAAACTAGCTAAGAGAAAGCTGGAAGGAAAAACTTTCTGGGTAATCACTGTTACTAGAGAACTGTGCTTAGATATACCTTTTCTACCGAACATGCTTGTAACAGTCTATATGAAAAAAAGGGAAAAACTTGAATTTCACAAAAAAATCACAAGTCACAGGGTACTCCAAAAGATACAAAAACTGATAATGCTCTTGTCTAAACTGGCAAATCATTTCAATCTTTCTAAAAAACCTATTGATAAAATATGATAAGGCAATTTGGATTTGGACCAATATATCACAAGGGCAATTAGCTACTGCTTTATAAACCCTAAAAAAATTTAATCATCACTAAAAAAGGGTAAAAACCAGAAGAATAACAATTTGAAAAAGTACATATTCCCAAATAAAGTAATGGAAAAGACTTGCCCCTTAATTATGTAGAGGAGAGGTTGTGCTTATGTTTTTTGAGATGTTGATGAATGACCACTGAAGATGCCAACACAGAATGTCCAGGCGTGTTCCAGCAGATGCAGAAACAGAGAAGAGGATCAGAGGATTCCTCACAAGGACAACCCCAGAAGAAATTACTTGGCATCCCATCTTTTCACAGAATGATACAGCCTTCTAATAGAACATTACACAATGACAGACTTCAGAAACACCTGCATTTCAAGAAATATCTGATTTTCTAATAAGAACTGACTTTTGAACTTTTTAAATCACAGACTAATTGCCTCTCTCTTAATGTCAACGACTGTGTCTTCTATTATAAGTGGGATCCAAACTGCTCCATTTGTGAATGAATTTGCAAGGAATGTTACCTTGCCTTTGAAAACTCAAGATCAGATGCCCTCTCCAATGTAATTGTGGATACACTTATCTATGTATGAACTTTTAATTGCATTGATTTTACTTTTGCTCAATGTACATCTAGTAGAGATCTTGTTGAACAATCTTTATTTTCCTTTTTTCCAACTAATTTCACTTATGCTTGATATCAAACATTGAGGGTTTATACATATCTGATGTCTTTAAAAGGGGGGGGAAATGTTTGTCAGATTTCCTGTTACTATATTCACTGTCCTAATATTGTTAATGGTTCCAACGGCTGTGTTTGCAATCTAAACTGCACAACAGGTTAATGAATTATCAAAAAAAAATGTGTCTGCAGACACAATATGATATAGGTAATGATCTATTGTATAAGATCAATTTATTACAATTAACATTATGATTGGGTATGAGTTAAAACCATTAAAAACTAAACTGTTACTCAGATGTGATTATAAATACACATCTATTTCTGTTACCACTAGCTTATATAATTCCTCTCATCCCAGTGACACATGGGAGAGGATCAGAGCCTGCTTATTGGGAGCATGGCATAATTTCAATATCACCTTAGCAATAGAAAGCTTTCAATCAAATTATTAAGATATTGAACATAATGAGATTCCTGGGATTGACCCAGTAGGATCTAAGAAAACAATTATTGATACATTGAAAAATCTCTATGCACCTACTTCCCATACTGATCATTAAAATAGTCTGTTGTATATGTGGACCTTGCATTATAAAAATCATGAGGCACTGAATTACATGCCTTTAAGCTTCTCCTTAAAAAAGGGGGAATATGTGGTGAGACAAAGAGGCTTGAGCCAGGACTTCAGATAATAACCCTGATATCAGTGGACCTGAACAACAAAGATCTCTTCCAGATGCTGCTTTTCATTAAGTCAGCTCTGGAGTTCTTTTGATATGGGTTACACTTATAAGCATGGTATTTCAGTTCTGAGGCTAAGAGGCTCTGCCCCAAAACTTTGGTTGTCCAAAACGTTTGCAGGAAGTCAGTTCTTATGCAGATGTTCTTGATGATGCTGCCTTGGCCATTAGGCTTTGAGGCCAGCTCTCAAGAGCATCCTTTCACATAACTGACTGAGATAAGAGATAACTGCCCAAGACTCTGTGGCACCTAGGAAACAATAGGCCATATTACCATGCTACTTCCAGGATACAACAGACTAAGATAATGATTCCTCTTCCTTCCCATCCTTTGTCTCTTTGCTCTATAAAAGCCTTTCCCTGAGTATCAATAAATGGAGTTCATGGTTCTTCCTTGAGCTACCCCTCAAAAAAAAAAGACTGCTGAATCTTTGTTTTTACTTTTTTAGCAAAAGGCCTTTGTATGTGCCCTCACTGGTATCAATGGGAGAAAACATAATGATGCCATTTCCACAAAAAGCAGCCAAAGCATGTGATAAGTAAAGCCTGTGTTTAAGACAACTACCTAAGCGAAAGCTGGACAGAAAAGAACTTCTGGGTAATCCCTGTTCCTAGGGTGTTATGCTCAGATTTACCTTTTCTACCAAACATACTTTTAACAGTCTATCTGAAAAAAGGTAAAAACATGAATTTCTGAGAAGTCTTTTGGAATACTTGAGTTCAAAGCACTGTTGTACACAGAGTTGCTTTAACCCTCCACATCTTTAGTCTGACTGCTGCAGCTTTACATTTACTTTTTTATTGAAAAGTCTTTATATTTGCCTTATTGGTTTCAATGGGGAAAACCTAATGATGCTATTTCCATGAAGAGAAGCCAAAGCATTTGATGTGTAATGCCTCCATTTAAGACAACTAGCTAAGAGAAAGCTGGGACAGAAAAGAACTTCTGTGTAATCCCTGTTTCTAGAGAGTTATGCCGAGATATACATTTTCTACCCAACATTCTTTTCAGTCTTTCTGAAAAAAGGTAAAAATATGAATTTCTCAGAAGTCTTCTGAAATACTTGCATTCAAAGCACTGAGGTACGCAGACTTGCTATTACCCTCCACATCTTTAGTCAGACTGCTGCAGCTGTGCTTTTACAGTTTTAGCGAAAGGCCTTTGTATGTGTCCTCAGTGTTTTCAATGGGAGAAAACCTAATTATGCCATTTCCAAGAAAAGAAGCCAAAGCCTGTTATATTTAAGGCTTCCATTGAAGACAAGTCAGTAAGAGAAAGTTGGACAGAAAAGAACTTCCGGGTAATCCCTGTTCCTAAAGAGTTATTCTCAGATATACCTTTTCTACCAAACATGTTTGTAACAGTCTATCTGAACAAAGGTAAAAACATGAATTTCTCAGAAGCCTTTTGAAATACTTGAATTCAAAGCACT
Organism: Gymnobelideus leadbeateri; assembly: GCA_011680675.1. NCBI lineage: Eukaryota > Metazoa > Chordata > Mammalia > Diprotodontia > Petauridae > Gymnobelideus > Gymnobelideus leadbeateri. The sequence goes on along the minus strand of WOXC01008044.1, from coordinate 23,830 downwards.
GTTGTACACAAAGTTGCTTTTACCCTCCACATCTTTAGTCAGACTGCTGCAGCTTTGCTTTTACTTTTGTAGCAAAAGGCCATTATATCTGCCCTCATTGGTTTCAATGGGAGGAAACATAATGATGCCATTTCCAAGAAAAGAAGCCAAAGCATTTGATATGGAATGCCTCCGTTTAAGACAACTAGCTAAGAGAAAGCTGTGACAGAAAAGAACTGGGTAATCCTTGTTTCTAGACAGTTATGCTCAGATATACCTTTTCTACCAAACATGCTGGTAACAGTCTATCTGAAAAAGGTATAAACATAAATTTCTCAGAAGTCTTTTGAAATACTTGAATTCAATGTACTGTTGTACACAGACTTGCTTTAAGCCTCCACATCTTTAGTCAGACTGCTGCATCTTTGCTTTTACTTTTTTAGCAAAAGGCCTTTATATCTGCCCTCATTGGTTTCAATGGGGAAAACCTAATGATGCCATTTTATCGAAAAGAAGCCAAAGCATTTGATATATAATGCCTCCATTTAAGACAAGTAGCTAAGAGAAAGCCGTGACAGAAAAGAACTGCTGAGTAATCCCTTAGTCTACAGAGTTTTGCTCAGGTATATGTTTCCTACCAAAGATGCTTCAGAACCTGAATTTCTCAGAAGTCTTTTAAAATACTTCAATTCGAGGCGGATCCAAGATGGCGGAGTAGAAACAGCTCTTCCAAGCCACTCAGCCCCCAGATTCCCCCCAAACTATGTAAAAGGGTACTCTGAACAACTTCTGGAGCCCCAGCACCCACAGAATGACACAGAAAAGCTAACCTCCCACTGAGGAAACCCCAGCAGCCCTGCAGGAAGGACCAGCGCTGAAGTCTGGGAGCTGGCAGTGTGCAGTTTGCAGAGCATGGGGGGCCGAGCCGACCCCAGGTCCCCATGAGCCGAGGTTTTAGCCCCAGGGCGGCAAGGCCAACAGCTGGATGGAGGAACCTCAGAACACCAGCAGCTGTGGCAACTCCAAAGATATCAACATAGACATGCCTAGGAAAAGGTGAGAGGTTAGAGTCCTATGGATTTTGGGCCCGATACTTGGGGAATGCGTGGGCTCCCTCCCCTGGGGGCTAGAAGCCACTGAGGAGACACGCCATTTTGTAGTTTTTCAGAGGCAGCTCCAGCTCCTGGGCTGCGAACTGTAGGGAGATCCAGCAATCAGTCTTGTGGGGTAATCGCTCTTGTTTTAACCTCCCTGGATGTGGATTGTGACCTAGGGTGGAAGTCATGGGTGGGTTTACAGCTTGCCAGAAACGGAAGTTGCCCCCCACACGTTTGGGATGAAAATTCCTCTATCTGGCCTTAAAGCCAGATAGTGTGGCAATAAGCCCAAAAGTCACGTAATTAAGTGCCAACATGCCAAGGCAAAGGAAACAGAAAAATGCAACCCTAGACCCCTATTTTGGGGGCATAGAGCAGGAAAAGGACTGTGAAGGCAGAAGTCCTGCTCCAAAAGCCCCAGGGGAAAACATCAGCAGGTTGCAGGCCATAGAGGACCTTAAGAAGGACTTTAAAAATCAAATAAGAGAAGTGGAGGAAAAATTGGAAAGAGAAATGAGGATGCAGGAAAAGTATGAAATGAGGGTCAACAATCTGACTGAGGAAAACAACCCCTTATAAAATAGACTAACTCAAATGGCAAAGGAGGTCCAACAGGGCAATGAGGAGAAGAATGCCTTAAAAAGTCGAATTTGCCAGATGGTAAAAGAATCGCAAAAGTTGACTGAGGAGATTCATTCCTTCGGAGTTAGATTGGAGCAAATGGAAGCTAATGATTTTATGAGAAATCAAGATGCTGGTAAGCAGATCCAAACAAACGAAAGATTAGAAGGCAATGTTAAATATCTCATGGGAAAAACCACTGACCTGGAATATAGATCCAGGAGAGATAATTTAAAAATTATTGGACTCCCCGAAAGCCTTGATCAAAGAAAGAACCTAGAAATCATCCTTCAAGAAATTCTCAAGGAAAATTGCCCTGATGTTTTAGATCCAGAGGGCAAAATAGAGGTTGAAAGAACCCACTGATCACCTCCTGAAAAAGATCACAAAAAGAAAACTCCCAGGAATATTATAGCCAGGTTCCAGAATTCCCAGATGAAGGAGAAAATACTACAAGCAGCCAGGAAGAAACAATGTCAATATTGTGGAAGCACAATAAGAATAGCCCAGGACCTGGCAGCTTCTACACTGAGGGATAGAAGGGCATGGAATATGATATTCCAGAGTGCAAAAGAACTGGGAATGAACCCAAGGGTCACCTACCCAGCAAAACTGAGTATTTTGGGTTTTTTTTTTTTGTTTTATTTTGTTTCATGGGGAAATATGGTCATTCAGTGGAATAGAGGACTTTCAAGCATTCTTGAGGAAAAAACCAGAATTGAATAGAAAATTTGACATCCAGACACAAGAAGCAAGAGATGCCTGAGAAGGTAATCAGGGAAAAGAAATCAAAAGGAACTTATCAAAGTTGAACTATTTAATTTCCTATATGGAAAAGCAATAACAGTGACTGATGATATCTTTCTCACTATGAAAATAATGGAAGAAGGGAGTGTGGTCATATGAATACATATGTGAATGTGTGTGCATATGGTTATAGTTATATATGGATAGAGGGCATAGGTTGAATTTGTTGGGAAAGGAGAATACTCAAGGGATGAAATTATGAGGTGAGAGAGGAAAGTGGCAAGAGGAGATGGGGAGAGACAGGGTAGGGTAAACTATCCCATGTAGAAGAAGCAAGGGGAAGTGGTTGCAAGGGAGGGGGAGAATAGGAAGGTGAAAAAAGGCAAAAGCACATTCACATTGAATTTGGCTCAGGGAGAGAATGACATATCTACTAAATGGGATATCTCAACCTCCAGCAGGATAGGGGGAAGGGGGATGAGAGGAGGGATGATGGATGGGAGGGCATCCTTGGGGGGAGGTATGGTTGGAAGTACCCACTACAGAAGAGGGACAGGATCGTGTAGGGACTGGACCAGGTGGGGTTGGGATGAATGGGAGGGAATTATAAGCAGGCTTGTACAATATATCTACTATGATAATGTTTTGCATACCTAGACATGTACAACATATACTGAATTACTTATCTCCCAAGAGGGAATGGGTGACAAGGGAGGAAGGAAATGGATCTGAAATTTGAGGTCTTAACATTAATTGTTACAAAAATATTTCAAAAAATACTTTATGTCCATCATCTCATTTGCATCTCACAACTCTGTTGGGTAGGTATGATTAGCATCCCATTTTTTTTTTGTCATTTTTCAGTTGTATCTGACTCTTCACGACCCCGAAATGGGGGGTAAAGATACTGGAGTGGTTTGCCATTTCCTTCTCCAGCTCATTTTACAGGAGAAAAAACTGGTGGTCCAAAAGCAAGTAAGTGTCTGAAGACTAGTCTTTCTGAGTCAAGACCCAACACTCTATTCACTGTACCACAGAGAGAGATTGATCTGCCCAGAGTCACAAACCTAGTGGTAGATATTGGACTAGATTCAAATGTAGGTCCTCCTTACTACATATATAGAGCGCTTCTCAAAATATTAAACTGATGTGTGCCTCTCCATATCATCCTTTTTCAAATGAAAAAACTCAAAAGGGAACAATTAAATCATTAATTAATTGAAACAATTTTCATTCTGTTAAAAAGAACCAGGATAGTAGGAATTCTTTCCTAAAGGTGGGGAGCAATGAATTCTGAAAATGAGCTTTTTCAAAGGCTCAATTTTGCCTGAGATTGGTTTGGGTACTTGCCACTATTTCTGAGAGCTTGGGGGAGGGAAGAAAGAAAAAGAAATTTACATGATAATTTTGTCATCTATTTGAAAGAAATAGTAAGTTTCATCAGATAAAGTCTTCAACTGATTTTCATTTCTCTTTATTGGTCAAAATATGGAAATGAAATGTTTTTTTTTTCATAAAAGAACTGAATCTTATTGGATGGATTTCTTTTGGGGTTATGTTTTGCTCTTTTGAGTAAAATGATTTTCAATAATCAATTTTAACAATCAAGTAATAAAAATAAGAGTAAGTTCTCACAAAAAAAAAACTTCAGTTCAAAGCACTGTTGTACACATAGTTGCTTTAAATCTCTACATCTTTAGTCAGACTGCTGAAGCTTTGCTTTTACTTTTTTTAGCAAAAGGCCTTTATATCTGCCCTCATTGGTTTTAATGGGAGAAAACTAATGATGCCATTTCCAACAAAAGAAGACCAAGCAGTTGAGATGTAATGTCTGTGCTTAAGACAACTAGCTTAGAGAACCTTTCCCAGAAAAGAACTTACATGTAATGCCTGTTTCTACAGACTTATGGTCAGATATACCTTCTCTACGAAACATGCTCAAAAGAGGCTATCCGAAAAATAGGTGAAAACTGAATTTCTCCGAAGTCTTTTGAAATACTTGAATTCTAAGCACTGTTCTCCTCATAGTTCCTTTTATCCTCCACATCTTGAGTCAGACTGCTGCAGCTTTGCTTTTACTTTTTTAGCAAAAGGCCTTTATATCTGCCCTCATTGGTTTCAATGGGGGAAAACCTAATGATGCCATTTCAACGAAAAGAAGTGAAAGCATTTGAAATGTAATGCTTGGGATTAAGACAACTAGTTAAGAGAAAGCCGTGACAGAAAAGAACTTCTGAGTAATCCCTGTTCCTAGAGAGTTATGCTCAGATATACCTTTTCTACGAAACATGCTTGTAACAGACTATCTGAAAAAAGGTAAAAATATAAATTTCTAAGAAGTCCTTTGAAATACTTGAATTAAAAGCACTGTTGTGAACAGAGTTGCTTTAACCCTCCAAATCTTTAGGCAGACTGCTGCAGCTTTCCTGTTACTTTTTTAGAAAAAGGCCTTTATATCTGCCCTCATAGGTTTCAACGGGAGCAAAACTAATGCTGCAATTTCCAACAAAAGAAGACCAAACAATTGAGAAGTAATGGCTGTGTTTAAGACAACTACGTAAGAGAACCTTTCACAGAAAAGAACTTACATATATTACCTGTTTCTGCAGAGTTGTATTCAGATATAAGTTCTCTACCAAAGGTGAAAACCTGAATTTCTCAGAAGTCCTTTGAAATATTAGAATTCTAAGCACTGTTGTACACACAGTTCCTTTAACCCTGCATATCTTGAGTCAGACTGCTGAAGCTTTGCTTTTACCTTTTCAGCAAAAGGCCTTTATATCTGCCTTCATTGGTTTCAATGGTAAAAAAACTAAATGCTGCCATTTCCAACAAAAGAAGACCAAGCAATTGAGATGTAACGGCTGGGTTTAAAACATCTAGCTAAGAGAACCTTTCCCAGAAAAGATCTTACATGTAATTCCTGTTTTTACAGAGTTATGGTCAGATATACCATCTCACCCAAACATGCTCAGATTGGGCTATCTGAAAAATAGGTGAAAACCTGAATTTCTCAGAAGTCTTTTGAAATACTTGAATTCTAAGCACTGTTCTACTCAGAGTTCCTTTAATCCTCCACATCTTGAGTCAGACTGCTGAAGCTTTGCTTTTACTTTTTTAGCAAAAGGCCTTTACATCTGCCCTCTTTGGTTTCAACGGGAGCAAAACTAATGCTGCAATTTCCAACAAAAGAAGACCAAACAATTGAGAAGTAACGGCTGTGTTTAAGGCAACTACGTAAGAGAACCTTTCACAGAAAAGAACTTACATATAATACCTGTTTCTGCAGAGTTGTATTCAGATATAACTTCTCTACCAAACATGCTCAGAATAGGCTATCTGAAAAAAAAGGTGAAAACCTGAATTTCTCAGAAGTCCTTTGAAATATTAGAATTCTAAGCACTGTTGTACACACAGTTCCTTTAACCCTGCATATTGGGCTATCTGAAAAATAGGTGAAAACCTGAATTTCTCAGAAGTCTTTTGAAATACTTGAATTCTAAGCACTGTTCTACTGAGAGTTCTTTTAATCCTCCACATCTTGAGTCAGACTGCTGAAGCTTTGCTTTTACTTTTTTAGCAAAAGGCCTTTATATCTGCCCTCATTGGTTTTAATGGGAGAAAACTAATGATGCCATTTCCAACAAAAGAAGACCAAGCAGTTGAGATGTAATGTCTGTGCTTAAGACAACTAGCTTAGAGAACCTTTCCCAGAAAAGAACTTACATGTAATGCCTGTTTCTACAGAGTTATGGTCAGATATACCTGCTCTACGAAACATGCTCAAAAGAGGCTACCCGAAAAATAGGTGAACACAACTGAATTTCTCCGAAGTCTTTTGAAATACTTGAATTCTAAGCACTGTTCTCCTCAGAGTTCCTTTAATCCTCCTCGTCTTGAGTCAGACTGCTGAAGCTTTGCTTTTAGTTTTTTAGCAAAAGGCCTTTATATCTGCCCTCTTTGGTTTCCAAGGAAGAAAAATTAATGATGCCATTTCCAAAAAAAGAAGACCATGAAATTGAAATGTAATGGTTGAGTGTAAGAAAACTCGCTAAGAGAACCTTTCCCAGAAAAGAACTTACATGTAATGCCTGTTTCTACAGACTTATGGTCAGATATACCTTCTCTACGAAACATGCTCAAAAGAGGCTCTCCGAAAAATAGGTGAAAACTGAATTTCTCAGAAGTCTTTTGAAATACTTGAATTCTAAGCACTGTTCTCCTCATAGTTCCTTTAATCCTCCACATCTTGAGTCAGACTGCTGCAGCTTTGCTTTTACTTTTTTAGCAAAAGGCTTTTATATCTGCCCTCATTGGTTTCAATGGGGGAAAACCTAATGATGCCATTTCAACGAAAAGAAGTGAAAGCATTTGAAATGTAATGCTTGGGATTAAGAAAACTAGTTAAGAGAAAGCCGTGACAGAAAAGAACTTCTGAGTAATCCCTGTTCCTAGAGAGTTATGCTCAGATATACCTTTTCTATGAAACGTGCTTGTAACAGACTATCTGAAAAAAGGTAAAAACATAAATTTCTAAGAAGTCCTTTGAAATACTTGAATTAAAAGCACTGTTGTGAACAGAGTTGCTTTAACCCTCCAAATCTTTAGTCAGACTGCTGCAGCTTTCCTGTTACTTTTTTAGAAAAAGGCCTTTATATCTGCCCTCTTTGGTTTCCAAGGAAGAAAAATTAATGATGCCATTTCCAAAAAAAGAAGACCATGAAATTGAAATGTAATGGTTGAGTGTAAGAAAACTCGCTAAGAGAACCTTTCCCAGAAAATAACTTACATGTAATGCCTGTTTCTACAGACTTATGGTCAGAGGTACCTGCTCTACCAAACATGCTCAGAATAGGGTATCTGAATAAAAGGTGAAAACCTGAATTTCTCAGAAGTCTTTTGAAATATTAGAATTCTAAGCACTGTTGTCCACAGAGTTCCTTTAACATGCCACATCTTGAGTCAGACTGCTGAAGCTTTGCTCTTACTTTTTAGCAAAAGGCCCTTGTTTCTGCGCTCATTGTTATCTGCCCTCATTGTTTTCAATGGGAGAAATATAATGATGCCATTTCCAAAAAAAGATGACCTAGCAGTTAAGATGTAATGTCTCTATTTTAGACAACTAGATAAGAGAACCTTTCCCAGAAAAGAACTTACATGTAATGCCTGTTTCTACCGAGTTATGGTCATATATACCTTCTATACCAAACATGCTCAGAAGAGGATATCTGAAAAATAGCTGAAAATCTCAATTTCTCAGAAGTCCTTTGAAATATTGGAATTCTAAGCATTGTTGTACACAGAGTTCCTTTAACCCTCCACATCTTTAGTAAGACTGCTGAAGCTTTGCTTTTACTTTTTTAGCAAACGGCCTTTACATCTGCACACATTGGTTTCAATGCGAGATCTCTTAATAATGCCATTTCCACCAAAAGAAGACCAAGCAATAACGATGTAATGGCTTTGTTTAAGACAACTTACTAAGAGAAAGCTGTCACAGAACAGAACTTCGGGGAATCCCTGTTTCCACAGAGTTATGCTCAGGTTTACCCTCTCTAAAAAACATGCTCAGAATAGTATATCTGAAAAAAAGGTGAAAACCTTAATTTCTCAGAAGTCTTTTGAAATACTTGAAATCTAAGCACTATTATACACAAAATTCCTTTAACCCTCCACATCTTCAGTCAGACTGCTGAAGCTTTGCTTTTACTTTTTTAGCAAACGGCCTTTATATCAGCCCTCATTGGTTTCAATGGGGGAAAACCTAATGATGCCATTGCCAAGAGAAGCAGCCAAAGCATTTGAAATGTAATGCCTGCGTTTAAGACAACTAGTAAGAGAAAGCTGGACAGAATAGAACTTCTCGGTAATCTCTATTTCTACAGAGTTATGCTTAGATATACCTTTTTTACCAAACAAGGTTGTAACAGTTTATCTAAAAAGGGTAAAACATAAATTTGTCAGAAGTCTTTTGAAATACTTGAATTGAAAGCACTGTGGCACACAGAGTTGCTTTAACATAACGCATATTTAGTCAGACTGTTGCAGGTTTGCTTTTACTTTTTTAGCAAAAGGCCTTTGTATCTACCCTCATGGATTTCAGTGGGAGAAAATCTAATGATGTCATTTCCCTTAAACGAAGCCAAAGCATTTGAAATGTAATGTCTGCGTTTAAGACAACTAGCTAAGCGAAAGTTGTGACAGAAAAGAACTTCGGAGTAATCCCTGTTTCTACAGAATTATGCTCAGATATACTTTTCTACCAAACATTCTTGTAACAGTCTATCTGAAAAAAGGTAAAAACATGAATTTCTCAGAATCCTTTGGAAATACTTGAATTCAAAGGACTGTTTCGAACAGAGTTGCTATAACCCTCCAGATCTTTAGTCAGACTGCTGCAGCTTTGCTTTTACTTTTTTTAGCAAAAGGCCTTTATATTGGGGGCAGCTAGGTGGTGCAGTGAGTAGAGTGCCAGCCCTGGCGTCAGAAGGACCTGAGTTCGGATCTGGCCTCAGACACTTAACACACACACAAACAAAAAAAACCTAGCTGTGTGACCTTGGGCAAGTTACTTAACCCCAACTGCCCTCCAAAAAGCAAAAAACAAAAAAAACATAAAAACAAAAAAAAAAAACCCAAAATGCCTTTATATTGGCCCTCATTGGTTTCAATGGGGGAAAATCTAATGATGCTAATTCCAGTTTCTAGAAAGTTATGCTCAGATATACCTTTTCTGCCAAACATGCTTGTAACAGTCTATCAGAAAAAAAATAAAACTTGAATTTCACAGAAGTCTTTTGAAATACTTGAATTCAAGGCATTGTTGTACACAGAGTTGCTTAAACCCTCCACATCTTTAGTCAGACTGCTGCAGCTTTGCTTTTACTTTTGTAGCAAAAGGCCTTTTTATCTGCCCTCATTGCTGTCAATGGTACTAAAACTAATGCTGCTATTTCCAACAAAAGAAGACCAAACAATTGAGATGTAATGGCTGTGTTTAAGACAACTAGCTAAGAGAACCTTTCACAGAAAAGAACTTACATGTAATGCCTGTTTCTACAGAGTTATGGTAAGATATACCTTCTCTACCAAACATGCTTGTAACAGTCTATCTGAAAAAAGGTAAAAACATGAATTTCTCAGAAACCTTTTGAAATACTTGAATTGTAAGCACGTTTGAAAACAGAGTTGCTTTAACCCTCCACATCTTTAGTCAACCTGCTGAAGCTTTGCTTTTACTTTTTTAGCAAAAGGCCTTTATACCTGCCCACAGGGGTTTCAATGGGAGAAAAAGTAATGTTGCCATTTCCAACAACAGAAGATCAAGCAATTGAGATGAAATGGCTATCTTGAAGAAAACTAGTTAAGAGAACTTGTCACAGAAAAGAATATCCGTGTAATCCCTGTTTCTAAAGAGTTATGGTCTGGTATACCTTTTCTACCAAACATGCTCAGAATAGATTATATGAAAAAAAGGTGAAGACCTGAATTTGTTCAAAGTCCTTTGAAATATTAGAATTCTAAGCACTGTTGTACACAGAGTTCCTCTAACCCTCCAACATCTTAAGTCAGACTGCTGAAGCTTTGCTTTTACTGTTTTACCAAAAGGCCTTTGTATCTGCACTCACTGGTTTAAAAGGGAGACAATATAATGATGCCATTTCCACCAAAAGAAGACCAAACAATTGAGATGTAGTGGCTGTGTTTAAGACAACTAGCTAAGAGCACCTTTCACAGAAAAGAATTTACATATAATACCTGTTTCTTCAGAGCTGTGGTTCACTACCATAAAAACTAAGATTAGGCTGTCTAATAAAAAGGTGAAAACCTGAATTTCCCAGAAATCTTTTGAAATACTTGAATTCTAAGCACTGTTGTACACAGAGTTGCTTTAACCCTCCACATCTTGAGTCAGACTGCTGAACTTTTGATATGTAATGCCTGCTTTTAAGACAACTAGGTAAGGGAAAGCTGCGACAGAAAAGAACTTCCGGGTAATCCCTGGTTCTAGAGAGTTATGCCCAGATATACATTTTCTTCCCAACATTCTTGTAACAGTCTATCTGAAAAAAGGTAAAAACCTGAATTTCTCAGAAATCTTTTGAAATACTTGAATACAAAGCACTGTTGTACACAGAGTTGCTTCAACCCTCCTAATCTTTAGTCAGACTCCTGAAGCTTTGCTTTTACGTTTTTAGTAAAAGGCCTTAATATTTGCCCCCCATTGGTTTCAATGGGAGAAAACCCAACTATGCGATTTCCAGGAAAGGAAGCCAAAGCATTTGATATGTAATGCCTACGTTTACGACAACTAGCTAAGAGAACACTGCGACAGAAAAGAACTTCCGGTAATACATTTTTCTAGTGAATTATGCTCAGATATACTTTTTTCCACCAAACATGCTTGTAACAGTCTATCTGACAAAAGGTAAAAACCTGAAATTCTCAGAATTCTTTTGAAGTACTAGAATTCTAAACACTGTTGAGCATATGGTTCCGTGAGCACTCCACATCTAAAGTCATACTGCTGAAGATTTGCTATTACTCCTTTAGCAAAAGGCCTTTCTATCTGCCGTCATTGCTTCCAATTCGAGAAAAACTAAGCCATTTCCATGAAAAGAACCCAAAGAAATTCATATAAAATGCTTGTGATTAAAACAACTAGCCAACAGAAAGCTCTGACAGAAAAGTACTTCCGGGTAATCCCTGTTCCTAGAGAGTTATGCTCAGATATACTTTTTCTACCAAACATGGTTGTAATAGTCTATCTGAAAAAAAGGTAACAACATGAATTTCTCAGAAGTCTTTTGAAATACTTGAATTCAAAGCACTGTTGTACCAGAGTTCCTTTAATGCTGTACAGCTTTATTCAGAAAGCTAATGTAGCAATTTTTCTCCCATTGAAACCAAAGAGGGCAGATATAAAGGCCTTTTGCTAAAAAAAGTTAAAGCAAAGCTGCAGCAGTCTGATTAAAGATCTGGAGGGTTAAAGCAACTCTGTCTACAACAGTGCTTTGAATTCACATATCTCAAAAGACTTCTGAGAAATTCAGGTTTTCACCTTTTTTCAGATAGACTGTTACAAGCATGTTTCTTAGAAAATGTATATCTGAGAATAACTCTCAAGAAAAAGGGATTTCTCAGAAGTTCTTTCTGTCAACCTTTCTATTAGCATGTTGTCTTAAACGCAGGCATTACATTTCATATGCTTTAGATTCTTTTCCTGGAAATGGCATCATTAGGTTTTCCCCCATTGATGCCAATGAGGGCAGACACAAAGGCATTTTGCCAAAAAAGTAAAAGCTAAGCTTATGCAGTCTGACTAAAGATAGGGAGGGCAAAAGCAACTCTGTGTAGAACAGTGCTTTAAATTCAAGTGTTTTAAAAGACTTCTTATAAATTCATGTTTTGACCTTTTTTCAGATAGACTGGTACAAGCATGTTTGGTAGAAAAGGTATATCTGAGCATAACTCTCTAGAAACAGGGATTACCCAGATGTTCTTTTCTCTCCCAGCTTTCTCTTAGCTAGTTATCTTAAAACCAAGCAATAAATTTCAAATGCTTTGGCTTCTTTTCCTGGAAATGGCATCATTTGGTTTTCCCCATTGAAACCAACGAGGGTACATATAAAGGCCTTTTGCTAAAAAACTAAAAGACAGCTTCAGCAGTCTGACTAAAAATGTGGACGGTTAAAGCAACTCTGTGTAAAACAGTACTTTTAATTCAAGTATTTCAAAAGAATTCTGAGAAATTCAGGTTTTTCCTTTTTTTCAGATAGACTGTTACAAGCATGTTTGGTAGAAAAGGTATATCTGAGCATAACTCTCTAGGAACCGGGATTACCCGGAAGTTCTTTTCTGTCAGAGCTTTTTCTTAGGTAGTTGTCCTGAATGCAAGCATTTCATTTCACATGCTTTGACTTCGTGTCGTTGAATTGGCATCATTATGTTTTCTCCCATTGAAACCAATGAGGGCAGGTACAAAGCCCTTTTGCTAAAATGTAAAAGCAAAGCTTCAGCAGTCTGACTAAAGATTTGGAGGGTTAAAGCAACTCTGTGTAGAACAGTGCTTTGAATTCAAGTATTTCAAAAGACTTCTGATTAATTCGTGTTTATACCTTTTTTCAGATAGACTATTGCAAGCATGTTTGCTAGAGAAGGTATATCAGAGCATGACTCTTTAGGAACAGGGATTACCCGGAAGTTCTTTTCTGTTCAATTTTCTCTTCCTTAGTAGTCTTCAACTCAGGCATTACTTATCAAAGGCTTTGGCTTCGTTTCCTTGAAATGGCATCATTAGATTTTCTCCCATTGAATCCAATGAGGGCAGATGCAAAGGCCCTTTGCTAAAAAAGTAAAAGCAAAGCTTTAGCAGTGTGACTAAAGATGTGGAGGGAAAAAGCAACTCCGTGTACAACAGTGCTTTCAATTCAGTTGTTCCAAAAGACTTCTGATAAATTCATGTTTTGACTTTTTTTCTGATAGACCATTACAAGCATTCTTGGTAGAAAAGGTATATCTGAGCGAAACTCTCTAGAAACAGGTATTACCCAGATGTTTTACTGTCCCAGCTTTCTCTTTCCTAGTTCTCTTAAATACAGGCATTACATTTCAAATGCTTTGGCTCCTTTTCCTAGAAATGGCATCATTAGGTTTTCTCCCAATGAAACCAATGAGGTCAGATACAAAGGCCTTTTGCTAAAAAAGGAAAAGGAAAGTTTCAGCAGTCTGACTAAAGATGTGGAGGATGAAAGCAACTCTGTGTACAACAGTGCTTTGAATTCAAGTATTTCAAAAGAATTCTGAAAATTTCAGATTTTTACCTTTTTTCACACAGACTGTCACAAGCATCTTTGGTAGAAAATGTATATCTGAGCATAACTCTCTAGGGACTGGTATTACCTGGAAGTTCATTTCTGTCAAAGCTTTCTCTTAGCTAGTTGTCTTAAACGCAGTCATTTCATTAAACATGCTTTGGCTTCTTTTCCTTGAAATGGCATTATTAGGTTTTCTCCCATTGAAACCGATGAGGGAATATACAAAGTCCTTTTGCTAAAAAATTAAAGCAAAGCTTCAGCAATCTGACTAAAGATGTGTAGGGCAAAAGCAACTCTGTGTACAACAGTGATTTGAATTCATGTATTTTTTTTTAAAGCAATTGGGGTTAAGGAACTTGCTCAAGGTTACACAGCTAGTCATTATTTATGCATGGGTGCTCATTTTCTGAGGCCGGATCTGATATGGGGTCATCCCAACTCAGAGGCCAGTGCTCTTACTCACTGTGCCACCAAGCCGACCCTTTAGGGCAATTGGGGTTAAGTAACTTGCCCAAGGTTATGGCTAGGTTTTTGTTTGTATGGATTAAGTGTTTGAGGCCTGCTCCAAACTCAGGTCCTTCTGATTCCAGGGCCGGCGCTCTATTCACTGCGCCACCTAGCCGCCCCGAATTCATGTATTTTAAAAGACTTCTGAGAAATTCATGTTTTTACCTTTTTTCACACTGACTGTTATAAGCATGTTTGGTAGAAAAGGTATATCTGAGCTTAACTCTTTAGGAACAGGGATAACACGGAAGTTCTTTTCTGTCCAGCTTTCTCTTAGCTAGTTGTCTTCAATGCAAGCATTACATATCACAGGCTTTGGCTTCTTTTCGTGGAAATGGCATCATTAGGTTTTCTCCCATTGAAATCAATGAGGGCAGATACAAAGGTCTTTTGCTAAAAAAGTAAAAGGAAAGCTTCAGCAGGCTAACTAAAGATGTGGAGAGTTACACACCTCTGTGTACAAAAGTTCTTTGAATTCAAGTATTTCAAAAGACTTCTGAGAAATTCAGGTTTTGACCTTGTTTCAGACAGACTGTTACAAGCGTGTTTGGTAGAAAAGGTATATCTGAGCATAACTCTCTAGGAACAGGGAATAGCCGGAAGTTCTTTTCTGTCCAGCTTTCTCTTAGCTAGTTGTCTTAAATGCAGGCATTACATATCACAGGCTTTGTCTTCGTTTCGTTGAAATGTCAACATTAGGTTTTCTGCACTTGAAACCATTGATGGCAGATATAAAGGACTTTTGCTAAAAAAGTAAAAGAAAGCTTCAGCAGTCTGACTAAAAATGTGGAGGGTGAAAGCAACTCTGTGTACAACAGTGCTTTAAATTCAAGTATTTCAAAAGACTTCTGAGAAATTCATGTTTTTAACTTTTTTCAGATAGACTGTTACAAGCATGTTTGGTAGAAATGGTATATCTGAGCATACCTCTCTAGAAACAAGGATTATCCTGAAGTAAGTTTCTGTGAACGCTTTCTCTTAGCTAGTTTTCTTAAACTGAGGCATTACATATCAAATGCTTTTTTTCATGGAAATGGCATGATTAGCTTTTCCCCCATTGAAACCAATGAGGGCAGATACAAAAGCCTTTTGCTAAAAAAGTAAAAGCAAAGCTGCGGCAGTCAGACTCTATATGTGGAGGGTTAAAGCAACTCTGTGTACAACAGTGCTTAGAATTCAAGTATTTCAAAAGACTTCTGAGAAATTCAGGTTTTCACCTTTTTTTCACATAGCCTATTCTGAGCATGTTTGTCTCAAAGGTATATCTGACAACAACTCTGTAGAAACAGGCATTCCATGTAAGTTATTTTCTGTGAAAGGTTGTCTTAGCTAGTTGTCTTAAACACAACCATTACATCTCAATTGCTTGGTCTTCTTTTGTTGCAAATGGCATCATTAGATTTAGTCCCAATGAAACCAGTGAGGGTAGATATAAAGGCATTTAGCTAAAACAGTAAAAGCAAAGCTTCAGCAGTCTGACTAAAGATGTTGGAGGTTTAAAGGAACTCTGTGTACAACAGTGCTTAGAATTCTAATATTTCAAAGGACTTTGAACAAATTCAGGTTTTCACCTTTTTTTCATATAATCTATTCTGAGCATGTTTGGTAGAAAAGGTATACCAGACCATAACTCTTTAGAAACAGGGATTACATGGATATTCTTTTCTGTGACAAGTTCTCTTAACTAGTTTTCTTCAAGACAGCTATTTCATCTCAATTGCTTGATCTGCTGTTGTTGGAAAAGGCAACATTACTTTTTCTCCCATTGAAACCCCTGTGGGCAGGTATAAAGGCCTTTTGCTAAAAAAGTAAAAGCAAAGCTTCAGCAGGTTGACTAAAGATGTGGAGGGTTAAAGGAACTCTGTTTTCAAACGTGCTTACAATTCATGTATTTCAAAAGGTTTCTGAGAAATTCATGTTTTTACCTTTTTTCAGATAGACTGTTACAAGCATGTTTGGTAGAGAAGGTATATCTTACCATAACTTTGTAGAAACAGGCAGTACATGTAAGTTCTTTTCTGGGAAAGGTTCTCTAAGCTAGTTGTCTTAAACACAGACATTACATCTCAATTGCTTGGTCTTCTTTTGTTGGAAATGGCATCATTAATTTTTCTCCCATTAAAACCGATGAGGGCAGATAAAAAGGCCTTTTGCTAAAAAAGTAAAAGCAAAGCTTCAGCAGTCTGACTCAAAATGTGGAGGATTAAAGGAACTCTGAGTAGAACAGTGCTTAGAATTCAGGTATTTCAAAAGACTTCTGAGAAATTCAGGTTTTCACGTATATTTCAGATAGCCTACTCTGAGCATGTTTGAGTGAGATGGTATATCTTACCATAACTCTGTAAAAACAGGCATTACATGTAAGATCTTTTCTGGGAACGGTTCTCTTAGCTAGATGTCTTAAGCACAGCCATTACATCTCAATTGCTTGGTCTTCTTTTGTTGGAAATGGCAGCATTTGCTTTTTTACCATTGAAACCAATGAGGGCAGATATAAAGGTCTTTTGCTGAAAAGGTAAATGCAAAGCTTCAGCAGTCTGACTCAAGATATGCAGGGTTAAAGGAACTGTGTGTACAACAGTGCTTAGAATTCTAATATTTCAAAGGACTTCTGAGAAATTCGGGTTTTCACATATTTTTCAGACAGCCTATTCTGAGCATGTATGGTAGAGAAAGTATATCTGACCATAACTCGGTAGAAACAGGCATTACATGTAAGTTATTTTCTGGGAAAGGTTCTCTTAGCTAGTTGTCTTAAACACAGACATTACATCTCAACTGCTTGGTCTTCTTTTGTTGGAAATGGCATCATTAGTTTTTCTCCCATTAAAACCAATGAGTGAAGATATAAAGGCCTTTTGCTAAAAAAGTAAATGCAAAACTTCAGCAGTCTGACTCAAGATGTGGAGGATTAATGGAATTCTGAGTACAACAGTGCTTAGAATTAAAGTATTTCAAAAGACTTCTGAAAAATTCAGATTTTCACGTATTTTTCAGACAGCCTATTCTGAGCATGTTTAGTAGAGAAGGTATATCTGACCAAAACACTGTTGAAACAGGCATTTTTTACATGTAAGGTCTTTTCTGGGAAAGGTTCTCTTAGCTAGATGTCTTAAACACAGCCATTATATCTCAAATGCTTGGTCTTCTTTTCTTGGAAATGGCAGCATTTTTTTTTGACCATTGAAACCAGTGGAGGCATATATAAAGGCCTTTTGGTAAAAAGGTAAAAGTAAAGCTTCAGCAGTCCGACTCAAGATTTGCAGGGTTAAAGGAACTGTGTGTACAACAGTGCTTAGAATTCTAATATTTCAAAGGACTTCTGAGAAATTCAGGTTCTCGCGTATTTTTTCAGACAGCCTATTCTGATCATGTTTGGTAGGGAAGGTATATCTGACCATAACTCTGTAGAAACAGGCTTTACATGTAAGTTCTTTTCTGTGAAAGATTATTTTAGCTTGTTGTCATAAATACAGCCATTACATATCAACTGTTTTGTCTTCTTTTATTGGAAATGGCATCATTAGTTTTTCTCCCATTGAAAACAATGAGGGCAGATAAAAATGAGCATAGAAACAAGGGCCTTTTGCTTAAAGAAGTAAGAGCAACTTTTCAGTAATCTGATGAAAGATGTGGAAGGATACAGGAACTCTGTGTACAACAGTGCTTAGAATTCAAGTATTTCGAAAGACATCTGAGAAATTCAATGTTTTTACCTTTTTTCAGATAGACTGTTTCAAGCATGTTTCATAGAAAAGGTATACCTGAGCATAACTCTATAGAAAGAGGGATTACGCAGAAGTTCTTTTCTGTCATAACTTTATCTTAGCTAGTTGTCTTAAACACAGGCCTTTCATATCAAATGCTTTGTCTTGTTTTCCCGGAAATGGCGTCATGAGGTTTTCCCCCATTGCAACCAAATGAGTGCAGACACAAAGGCCTTTTTCTAAAAATGTCAAAGCAAACCTTCAGCAGTCTTAGTAAAGATTTGGAGGGGTATAGCAACTTTGTGTAGAACAGTGCTTTGAATTCAAGTATTTCCAACGGCTTCTGCGAAATTCATGTTTTTACCTTTTTTCAGATATACTGTTACAAGTATGTTTTCTAGAAAAGGTATATCTGAGCATAACTCTGTAGGAACAGAGATTACCCAGAAGTTCTATTCTGTCCAGCTTTCTCTTAGCTAGTTGTCTTAAACGCAGGCATTACATTTCAAATGCTTTGGCTCCTTTTCTTGGCAATGGCATCTTTAGGTTTTCCCCCATTGAAACCAATGAGGAGTTATATAAAGGCCTTTTTATAAAAAACTTAAAGCAAAGCTGCAGCAGTCTGACTAAAGATGTGGAGGGTTAAAGCAACTCTGTTCACAACAGTGCTTTGAATTCAAGTATTTCAAAAGACTTCTGAGAAAATTATGTGTTTACCTTTTTTCACTTAGACTGTTACAAACATATTTGTTAGAAAATGTATATCTGAGCAAAACTCCCTAGGGACATGGATTACCCAGAAGTTCTATTCTGTCCAGCTTTCTCTTTACTAGTTGTCTTAAATGCAGGCATTATATATCACATGCTTTAGCTTCTTTTCTTGGAAATGGCATAATTATGTTTTCTCTCGTAACAAATGAGGGCAGATACAAAGGCCTTTTGCTATAAAAGTAAAAGAAAAGATTCAGCAGTCTTACTCAAGATGTGGAGGGTTAAACCAGCTCTGTGAACAACAGTGCTTTGAAGTCAAGTATTATATCTGAGCATAACTCTCTAGGAGAAGGGATTAACCAGAAGTTCTTTTCTCTCACAGCTTTCTGTAGGTAGTTGTCTTCAACGCAGGCATTTCATTTCACATGCTTTGGCTTCTTTTCGTTGAACTGGCATCATTAGTTTTTCTCTCATTTAATCGAATGAGTGTAGGTACAAAGGCCTTTTGCTAAAAAAAGTAAAAGCAAAGCTCCATCAGTCTGACTAAAGATTTGGAGGGTTAAAGCATCTCTGTGTACAAGAGTGCTTGGAATTTAAGCATTTCAAAAGACTTCTGATAAATTCATGTTTTGACCTTTTTTCAGATAGACCGTTACAAGCTTGTTTGCTAGAAAAGGTATATTTGACCATAACTCTCTAGGAGCAGGGATCACCTGGAAAACCTTTTTTATCCAACTTTCTCTTTGTTATTTGTCTTCAACGCAGGCATTACATATCACAGGATTGGCGCTTTTCGTGGAAATGGTATCATTAGGTTTTCTCCCATTGATACCAATGAGGGCAGATGCAAAGGCCTTTTGCTAAAAAAGGAAAAGCAAAGCTTCAGGAGCCTGACTAAAGATGGGGAGGGCAAAAGCAACTCTGTGCACAACAGTGCTTTGAAGTCAAGTATTTCAAAAGACTTCTAAGAATTGCAGGTTTTTACCTTTTTTCAGATAGACTATCACAAGCATATTTGGTAGATAAGGTATATCTGAGCATAACTCTCTAGGGATAGGTATTACCCGGAAGTTCATTTCTGTCACAGCTTTCTCTTAGCTAGTTGTCTTAAAGGCAGGCATTCCATATTAAATGCTTTGGCTTCTTTTCCTGGAAATGGCATCATTAGGTTTTCTCCCATTGAAACCAATGAGAGCAGATATAAAGGCTTTTTGTTAAAAAACTAAAAGCAGAAGCCCTCAGTGTGGGGCCTGGCTGGGGCAGCCAATGGGGAGGCTTGGTGACAGCATGTGGGGTGGGGCGTGGTACAGGGCGGGGCTGTATTTCTGAGGGTGGGCCATGTGCCAGCCAGAGCTCAGAGGCAGAGCTGAGGAGAGCTGAGGCAGGTAGTGCTCTTGTGGGAGCCACCTACCCACCAGGAGAGAGAGGGAGGGGGTCCGGGAGGGAGAAAGGAGCAAGCTAGTAAGTAAGGACTACGCGTTCAGGGCATTCTGAGCATGTTTGGTAGAGAAGGTATATCTGGCCATAACTCTGTAGAAACAGGCATTACATGTAACCTCTTTTCTAAGACAGCTTTCTCTTAGTGAGTTGTCTTACACACAGCCGTTACATCTCAACTTGTAATTCTTGTTTCTAGAGAGTTATGCTCAGATATACCTTTCCCACTCAACATGCTTGTAACAGTCTATCTGAAAAAAGGTAAAAGCCTGAATTTCGCAGAAGTCCTTTGAAATCCTTGAATTCAAAGCACTGTTGGACACAGAGTTGCTTTAACCCTCCACATTTATAGTCAGAAAGCTGGAGCTTTGCTTTTACTTTTTTAGCAAAAGTCCTTTATATCTACCCTCATTTGTTTCAATGGGGTAAAACCTAATGATGCCATTTCCAGGAAAAGAAGCCAAAGCATTTGAAATGTAGTGTCTGGGTTTAAGACAACTAGATAAGAGAAAGCTGTGACAGAAAAGAACTTCCGGGTAATCCAGGTTTATAGAGAGTTCTGCTCAGATATACCTTTTCTACCAAACATGCTTGTAACAATCTATTAGAAAAAAGGAAAACATATGAATGTCTCAGAAGTCTTTTGAAAAACTTGAATTCAAAGCACTGTTTTACACAGAGTGGCTTTAACCCTTCACATCTTTAGTCTGACTTCTGCAGCTTTGCATTTACTTTTTTTAGCAAAAGTTCTTTATATCTACCCTCATTGGTTTCAATGGAGAAAACCTAATGATGTCATTTCCAAGAAAAGAAGTCAAAGCATTTGAAATGTAATGCTGGGGTTTAAGAAAACTAATGAAGAGAAAGCTGTGACAGAAAAGAACTTCTGGGTAATCCTTGTTTCTAGAGGGTTATGCTCAGATACACGTTTTATACCAAAAATGCTAGTAAGAGTTTATCTGAAAAAAGTTAAAACTTGAATTTCTCAAAAATTTTTTTGAAATACTTGACTTCAAGGCAATGTTTTACATAGAGCTGCTTTAAACCTCAGACTGCTGAAGCTTTGCATTTACTTTTGTACCAAAGGGCCTTTATATATGCCCTCATTGATTTCAATGGGGAAAACCTAATGATGCCATTTCCAGGAAAAGAAGCCAAACTATTTGAAATGTAATGCCTTTGTTTAAGAAAACGACCTAAGAGAATGCTGGACCGAAAAGATTTTCCGGGTCATCCCTGTTCCTAGAGACTTATGCTCAGATATACCTTTTCTACGAAACATGCTTGTAACAGTCTATCTGAAAAAAAGGTAAAAACATGAATTTCTCGGAAGTCTTTTGAAATTCTTGAATTCAAAGCACTGTTATACTCAGAGTTGCGTTAACCTTCTACATCTTTAGTACCAGTTTATCTGCTGCAGCTTTGCCTTTACTTTTAAGCAAAAGGCCTTTATATCAGCCCTCATTAGTTTCAAGGGGAAAAAACCTAATGATGCCATTTCCAAGAAAATAAGCCAAAGCGTGTGATATGTAATGCCTACGTTTAAGAAAACTAGCTTAGAGAAAGCTGGACAGAAACGAACTTCTGGATAATCCCAGTTCCTAGAGAGTTATGCTCAGATATACGTTTTCTACCAAACATGCTTGTTACAGTCTATCTGAAAAAAGGTAAAAATATGAATTTCTCAGAATTCTTTTGAAATAATCGAATTCAAAGCACTTTGGTACACAGAGTTGCAATAACCCTCCAGATCTTTAGCCAGACTGCTGCAGCTTTGCTTTTCCTTTTTTAGCAAAAGGCCTTTATATCTGCCCTCATTGGTTTCAAAGGGGAAAACCTAATGATGCCATTTCCAAGAAAAGAAGCCACAGCATGTGATATGTAATGCCTGTGTTTAAGATAACTCACTAAGAGAAAGCTGGACAGAAAAGAACTTCTGAGTAATCCCTGTTCCTAGAGAGTTATGCTCAGATATACCTTTTCTGCCAAATATGCTTGTAACAGACTATCTGAAAAAAGATAAAAACATAAATTTCTCAGAAGTCTTTTGAAATAATTGAATTAAAAGCATTGTTGTGAACAGAGTTGCTTTAACGCTCCACATCTTTAGTCAGACTGCTGCAGCTTTGCTGTTACTGTCTTAGAAAAAGGAGATTATATCTGCCCTCATTGGGTTCAAAGGGAGCAAACATAATGGTGCAATTTCCAACAAAAGAAGACCAAACAACTGAGATGTAATGGCTGTGTTTCAGACAACTACCTAAGAGAACCTTTCACATAAGAGGTCTTACATATAATACCTGTTTCTCCAGAGTTGTGTTCAGATATACCTTTTCTACCAAACATGCTGGTAACAGTCTATCTGAAAAAGGTATAAACATAAATTTCTCAGAAGTCTTTTGAAATACTTGAATTCAATGTACTGTTGTACACAGACTTGCTTTAAGCCTCCACATCTTTAGTCAGACTGCTGCATCTTTGCTTTTACTTTTTTAGCAAAAGGCCTTTATATCTGCCCTCATTGGTTTCAATGGGGAAAACCTAATGATGCCATTTTATCGAAAAGAAGCCAAAGCATTTGATATATAATGCCTCCATTTAAGACAAGTAGCTAAGAGAAAGCCGTGACAGAAAAGAACTGCTGAGTAATCCCTTAGTCTACAGAGTTTTGCTCAGGTATATGTTTCCTACCAAAGATGCTTCAGAACCTGAATTTCTCAGAAGTCTTTTAAAATACTTCAATTCAAAGAACAGTTGTAAACAGAGTTGCTTTAAATCTCCACATCTTTAGTCAGACTGCTGAAGCTTTGCTTTTCCTTTTTTAACACAAGGCCTTTATATCTTACCTAATTGGTTTCAAAGAGGGAAAACCTAATGATGCCATTTTGATGAAAAGAAGCCAAAGCATTTGAAATGTAATGCTTGGGTTTCAGACAACTAGCTAAGAGAAAGCTGTGACAGAAAAGAACTCCCAGGTAATCCCTTTTTCTAGAGAGTTATGCTCAGATATACCTTTTCTACCAAACATGCTTTAAAACCTGAATTTCTCAGAAGTCTTTTAAAATACTTGAATTTCATGCACTGCTGTACACAGAGTTGCGTTATCCCTCCACATCTTTAGTCAGACTTTTGCAGCTTTGATTTTATTTTTTAGCAAAAGGCCTTTATATCTGCCCTCATTGGTTTCAATGGGGGATAACCTAATGACACCATTTCAATGAAAAGAAGCCAAAGCTTTTGAAATGTACTGCTTGGGTTTAAGACAACTAGCTAAGAGAAAGCCGTGACAGAAAAGAACTTCTGAGTAATCCCTGTTCCTAGAGAGTTATGCTCAGATATACCTTTTCTGCAAAATATGCTTGTAACAGACTATCTGAAAAAAGATAAAAACATAAATTTCTCAGAAGTCTTTTGAAATAATTGAATTAAAAGCATTGTTGTGAAAAGAGTTGCTTTAACGCTCCACATCTTTAGTCAGACTGCTGCAGCTTTGCTGTTACTGTCTTAGAAAAAGGAGATTATATCTGCCCTCATTGGTTTCAAAGGGAGCAAACATAATGGTGCAATTTCCAACAAAAGAAGACCAAACAACTGAGATGTAATGGCTGTGTTTCAGACAACTACCTAAGAGAACCTTTCACATAAGAGGTCTTACATATAATACCTGTTTCTCCAAAGTTGTGTTCAGATATACCTTCTCTACCAAACATGCACAGAATAGGCTATCTGAAAAGAAGTTGAAAACCTTAATTTCCCAGAAGTCTTTTGAAATACTTGAATTCTAAGCACTGTTGTACACAGAGTTCCTTTAACCCTCCACATCTTTAGTCAGCCTACTGAAGCTTTGCTTTTACTCTTTTAGTAAAAGGACTTTATACCTGCCCGCATTGGTTTTATTGGGAGTAAATCTAATGATGCCATTTCCAACAACAGAAGACCAAGCAACTGAGATGTAATGGCTGTCTTGAAGAAAACTAGTTAAGAGAACTTGTCACAGTAAAGAACATCCGTGTAATCATTGTTTCTTATGTGTTATGGTCTGGTGTACCTTCAAGACCAAACATGCTCAGAAAAGACTATGTGAACAAAAGGTGAAAACATGAATTTGTAAAACGTCCTTTGAAATACTAATATTCTAAGCACTGTTGTACACAGAGTTCCTTTAACCCTCCAACATCTTTAGTCAGACTGCTGAAGCTTTGCTTTT
>WOXC01008043.1:0-241462 GCA_011680675.1 Gymnobelideus leadbeateri | reverse complement strand
CTGTTTCTCTCATGGCCTCCATGTCTCTGTCTCTCTCTGTTTCTCTCTCCCTCCCTCTGTCTCTTTCTCTCTCTCTGTTTCTGTCTCTGTCTCCTCTCTCGCTCTCTCTCTCTCTCTCTCTCTCTTTCTCTCTCTCCCTTGTCCTCTCCTTCCTCAACCACAGGGCCAGAGGGCTGTAACCTGTTCATCTACCATCTGCCCCAGGAGTTTGGGGATGCTGAGCTGATGCAGATGTTCCTCCCTTTCGGTAATGTCATCTCCTCGAAAGTGTTTGTGGATCGGGCGACTAACCAAAGTAAATGCTTTGGTGGGTAAAGATAACAAACCAATTAGATTCACCTAGGAAAGGGCATTGCTCGCAACAAGTTACCATTTGCAAACTGCTTTTTATCTGCCTCCTTTTTCTCCTCCCCATCTTCCTTCCCCAGCTGTCTTTCTCTGATTTCTCCTTTCCCCATCTCTCAGTTTCCTTCTGAGGATCTTCTTTCTTCTCAGAACTTTCGGCATCTACTCTACATCCTTTCTGCCCCATTCTGAGGACTGGGTACGATGCCACAGTTGAGGGGGTCAGTTAGGACCCCTCCTTATTCCTTTGACCCTCCCCTGCCAGCTCCCCTGGAAGGAGGCTGGGGGGTGGGCCAAGGCCAGGAGGTTGTAAGGAGGGAGGTGGGTGGAGGGTGGGGAGGAGGGGCACTGGAGTCACATCACACAGAAGATAACAGACAGACAGCAATGGTGGTGCCAGGTCTTTTCTGGGAACATCCACTCCTTTTAGACTGGCCCTTGAGGCAGAAGGGGTGGGGAATAAAAGTGTGAAGTGGCTCCTTGTTCCCAGGACCTTCCCCTTCTTGATTTTAAAGAGATGTTTTTCGGGGAAGGTGTGCCCTCCACCTGAGTTCCCTGGCCATGGAAGCTGGGGAATCCCACCCAATTGGTTTCTGTCTGCCTCCTGCTCCTTCAACCTCCTGCCCTGCTGATCCCCAAAGGCCCAAGTCTCTTCTTCCCCACTGATAACACTCTGTGCATCCCCAGTTTTCATCTTACCTTTCCTCATCGATCGCTGCCACCCATTTTCCTGCCCTTCTCCCATCAAACTTCCCTCCTCTCTTTCTTATTTATGGCCCTTCTGTTTCTTTCCCGTTTCTCTCTCCTTTTCTCTCTAATTTCCCCTTTCTTCTCTCTCAATTGATCACCTAGTATTTCCTGATCTCCACTGTGCTCCTAGCCGTGAGCTAGGAGCTGTGGAGAACACAGGAGAAGCTGGCAGAAGTTCTTGCCTTGAGGAACTGGATGTCTCCCTGTGGGACAAGGATACACCGTGGAGTAACAGTGAGCAGACACAAGGCAGTGCAGGGTTAAGTGCCAAATCGTGTGCCCAAATGTAACTGCCAAAGGAGTTGAGAGGGAGTGACTTATTGGATCTGGATTGTTGAGGAAGGCTTCATAGAGGAGGCAGAGCACAAGCTGGGCCTTAAAGGATGGGCAGGATTTCAATTACTAGAGGGCAAGGGCGAGGACATTCCAGGGGGAGAGTAGAGTCCAAAGGTGGAAATGAGCAGTGGAGTATGGTATAGCAGCAGCCTGGCTGGAGTGGAGGGTGCCCGGTGGGGAGAAGGGGCAGATATTACAACATTGGAAAGGGCCTTGGATATCAGAATTAGGAGTTTAGAGTTAATGAATGTAGGCACAAGGGAGCCATTTAAATTGCTCATTTCAGGGTGGGGAAAGTGGTGTATGTGCTGGATTGGAAGAGGAAAGACAAGTCAGAGAAGCTAGGAGCTCTCTAGATCTCCCTCTTCAATTTCCCCTGCATTCATCCCTTCTGTCCTCTTCCTGTCTTCTCCCTTTCTCCCTCCCCTAGCCATGCTCCCTCCATCTCCACCAGCTCGCTCTCTTCTGGCATAATTCTCTGAAGAAGTACCCTGCCCTGGCTGCCGCCTTAAATACTGTGAGGCCTGACCTCCAGGTGGGGGGACCTGTCCCGTTCTGGGGACTCTGGCTTTCTCTGGACAGTACCGCTGAGGCTGAATGCGGCCACTCAATCAGCTCTCCAGCCTCTTTCCACTGCAGTGACATTGTACACCCAGTATCAGTCAGAGGTACCCAGATATCTAGGTACTATTATCTATTCTCCAGGGGCTGGATTCTGAGTCTGGGGTGGGGAGAAGAGGTGAGGGGAGAGAGTTCCCACTATTTCAGAAGCTTGGAGTTGGGTCCTCTCTCAGCTCCCCACAGGGATAGGGGATGTGGGCAGATAGAGTGGTTATGGAGTCTGTAGAGTAAGAGCCCAAACCACAGCATGTGGGTATAGGGGAACTGTGTGTCTCTGTCTGTGCAAATCTGTGCCCATGAGTTATTCTTGTGTAAGTTTGTGTGTACATGTATCTCTGTATTCAGTTCGGTTCGACAGACATGTATTAAGTGCCTACTATGCCTTCAAGGAGCTTAAAATTTAGTTGGGGGTTGGTAAGGAGAAAAAGACATAAATTCCTATAATATATCTTTAAAGATGATGTCATGCTTAGGAAAGGTCAAATAAATGGCCCAGGAGATTCAAGGAGGGAGGGATCACTTCCTGGATCTCCTGGTGGGGTGGGATGGGGTGGGAGGTAGGGGAGGTGGTCAGGAAGGGCCTCATGGAAGAAGGAAAACCTGAGCCGGGTTGTTGAAGAAGGGAAAAGATATCAATAAGTGGAGATGAGAAGCAGGGACTCGATTCCGGGAATGAGGGATGCACAGAGGCACGAGACAGCAGGACAAGATCTTGGAACAGTGAGTAGCTCACTTTGACTGGAGGGTAGCGTATATATGCACAGTGGGGGGAGTAATGTGAAATAAGTGTGTTATTACAATAATAGTTGATATTTACATATAATGCCTTAAAGTTTGCAAAGTGCTTTATATACATTATCTCATTTGACCTTCACAACTATACAAGGTAGGTGCTGTAGTTATTATTATCTCAGTTTTAGAGAAAAGGAAACTGAAGCTCTAAGAAAATTAAGTAACTTGTCTGTGATTACTCAGCTAGTAATTAATGGAGGATGATCTGAACTCAGATCTCTTCTGACTTCAAATCCACCAAGTATGCTTTCACTGAACCAGTGAGTACATCCCTGGCTGATGTCAGTCCATGTAAAGACTTAAACCCCAGCCTGAGGTTGTAGTTTAAGTCAGGAGGCAAGCTTGGTTTTCTCCTCCTTCTTCTTCGGAGCAGGGGAGTGACTGGTTCAGACCTGTGAATTAGGAAGATTACTTGTGCACATAAGGGAAAGGTAGACTAGAGCAGAGGGAGAGTAGAAGCAGGACAATCAGTCAGGAGGCTAGTACATTAATCTGACTCCCTGCTTCTCAAAGGATGGTCTGGGGACACCTGGGTGTCCCTGAGACCCTTTCGAGGGGTCTGAGGTGTAAACTATTTTCCTAATAATACCAATTTCTAATATGGTGAATATCAATAGATACAACCCACATAAAAGCTCTTTTGGGGAGGTCCTCAACCATTTTAAAGAGTATAAAGGGGTCCTGAGACCAATCCAAGCTAACAGACATTTATTAAGGACTTACTATGTATGTACAAAGTACTCTGCTAGATGCTGGGAATATGAAGACAAAATGTAAACCAGTTCAAAACCAAGGGGCTCATTCTGTGGGGAACAGAACATAGAAACAATAAAGTATTATACAGTGGGGAGTTGATAAATATTTAACAACTGGCTCTCTGAGAGGAGGTAATGTACACAGGGCTCATTTTTAAGCTTAATCTGCATTTTCGACATTTCCTCCATCATTTTCTTAAGTCTAGACAATCAACAAAACAATAAATCAAGCCCTGATTTATAGTGTTCGTTGATGTCTGATGTGTAAATACTCACACTAAAAATTTAACAAGTGGCTCTCTCACATCCGTTCTAGCTAACTCTAGCACATTGTGAAAGGACCCATAAGATCATAGGATCTTAAAATTACAGCTCTAGAATTGGAAGGGACCTCAGAGGCCACTAACTCCAACATCCTTATCTTACATATGAAGAAACAAAGGCTTAAGGAGATCGTGACATGTCCAAAGACTGCACAGGTAGTGAGAGAGAGCATTAACAACCAGGAATCGTGGACGAGGAAGCACATGAACTGAGACTTGAAGGAAGCTAGGGATTCTAGGAGGTGAACATGAGGAGGAAGTGCACTACAGGAACAGAGGAGAATCTATGCAAAGGCATGGAGGTGTGAGATTGCATACCAACTTAATGGAATAGCATTTAGTTGAAAAATGAAGTATGAGGAGAGGAATAATATGAAATAAATATGGAAAGTGGTCTAGAATCAGAATGTGAGAAAGGAAACAGGAAGCTAGAATAGGCTCAAGTGGCTGGGGGTGGGGGTGGAGGGGCAGGAAGGCTTCCTGCAGAAGGTGACATTTGAAGGCAGCTGTAAAAGAAGCAAGAGATCAGGCATGATGGATAGTCTAGGCCAGGGGTGGGGAATCTGCAGCCCTAAGGCCACATGTGATCCTCTAGGTCCTCAAGTGTGGCCCTTTGACTGAATCCTAACTTCACGGAACAAATCCCCTTAATAAAAGGATTTGTTCTGCAAAACTTGGACTTGGGCAAAAGGCCATTCCCCCAGGACCTAGAAGGCCACACGGGGCCTCGAGGCCTCAGGTTCCCCACCCCTGGCTCCAGACAAAGGCAAGGAGACAGGCAATGATACATCTTGGAGTAATCTACATGAAGATACTAATTGAACCCATGGGAAAATGATGTGATACCCAAGGGAGAGAGGGGATATAGTGAAAGAAAAGGAAGGGGACATTTATTAAGCACTTACAATAATATAACAGACACTCTGCTGACTGCTTTACTGATGTGATCTCATTTGATCCCCACAATAACCCTGTAGGGTAGATGGCATTATTATCCCTGTTTTACAGTTGAATAAACTGAGGCAAACAGACATTAAGTGGCTTGACCAAGGTCACACAACTAGCAAATGTCGGAGGCTAGATTTGGACAGGCCTAGTGCTCTATCCACTGGGCCACCCAGCTGCCTCAAGAAGAGAAAAGGTGGTCTAGGCAAGAAATGATGAGGTTCTTAATTAGGGTGATGGAAATGGAAGAAAGGGGAATGGACATAAAAGATATTCCAGAGGTACAATTGATGGGACTGCAAAACTATTTCAAGGTACGAGGCAAAGGAAAAGGGAGTCAGGAACAACTCCAAGGTTTACCAATCTGAATAAATGAAAGAATACTGGAGCTAGAAAACAAGGCAGTTGGGAGTAGGAGGAAGATTTAGGAAGAAAAAGATGATGGTTTGTCCATGTCACAGTGGAGCTCAAGGAGAGGTCAAGAATGGAGGCAAAGATTTTGGAGTCATTTTGCATAGAGCTGAAAATTGTCACCACATGGAGATGAAATTGCCAAGGGAGAAAGTGTAGAGAGAAAGAGAAAAAGGAGCTAAGGACAGAGATATGAGAGACATCTCTACTGTCTATAACATGCCCAGATCTCCCTCATCCCTAAAAAAATGATGACAAAAAACCTGACTTGACCATCATACCATCCCCTCAAGTGACCATCTTCTATCTCTTCTCTGCCACAACCAAACTAAATGTCATCATTCGTTGCCTTCATTTCTCACCTCCCACTAATTCCTCAATCCCTTGCAATCTGGCTTCTCACCCCACCATTGGATTGAAATTGTTCTCCAAAGTTACCAACAATCTCTTAATTGTTAAATCCAATGGCCTTTCTCAGTCTTTATCCTTCTTGACCTCTCTTCAGTATTTGACACAGTAGATCACCTCTTTTTGGACACTCTCTTGTCCCAGAATTTCTGTGATATTCTCTCCCTGTTCTTCCTTTTCTGAATCACTCCCTCCTCTT
Organism: Gymnobelideus leadbeateri; assembly: GCA_011680675.1. Lineage (NCBI taxonomy): Eukaryota > Metazoa > Chordata > Mammalia > Diprotodontia > Petauridae > Gymnobelideus > Gymnobelideus leadbeateri. The sequence continues at coordinate 235,577 of WOXC01008043.1, read as the reverse complement.
GATTGTCCCCCAGGGTTCTGCCCCAGGTCCTCTTCTTTCTTACTATTCTCTCTGGGTGAGCTCTTCATCTCCCATCCCTATAAAGATTACTGCCAAATCTGTATATCCAACTCTTCCCTCTCTCCTGAGCTCCTAAATTAACCGCATCCCAATCAAGCCCAAGAAGCTTTGGTCAATGGCTCCCCGTTGCCTCTAAAATGGTTCTGATACAGAGAACACTAAAGCATACAGATCAAACCAGACCTCAGGTTTCCACAAGCATGTATTGTATTTACATATATATATTTGTGGAGACAGTGATGCTTCCAGAATGTTTCCAGAGTTCCTCTCAGTATCCTGCTTTTATCTCATATCTGCCACCAGTGGTCTTTCATTATGGTAGCAGAGGTAGAGTAGTTTAGGCCAGCGATGTAAAAGTAATTGGGCCACTAAATCACATATAAAGATCCATGTGGGCTGCATATTGACATAGGAAACCACATATTAATATTATCTATGTTTTATTATATTTTTACTTGCCTGGTTAAATATTTCCCAAATACAGTTTAGCCTGGTTGGGCTGCATTGGGGAGTCTTGTGGGTCTCCTGGGGCTCATGGTCTGCATGTTTGACACCTCTGGTTTAGGTGAAACACCAATGTTTATCATAAGTAAAAATGCTGATTTAGAATCATAACTTCAAGTTCATCATTTAACTAGGGCCTTAGAAGTTTGCAAAGCACTTTACATACATTATCCCATCTAGGCCTGACTCCGACTGTATGAGGTAAGTGTTACAGTTTTTGTTATCTGTTTTACAGTTGAGGAAATTGAAGCTGAGAGAGGTTAAATTATTTGCCCAGGGTTCCACAGGCAGGTCTTAAACCCAAGTTGTCCTAACTCAGCTGCCACTCCCAACATAAAACTGGTGTGTGTGTGTGTGTGTGTGTGTGTGTGTGTGTGTGTGTCAGAGAGATAGAGTACTTCTGAAAAAAAGCCTATGCTGTGTCACTTAATGACAAAACTCCATCTCCCTCTACTTGAATGTGGTTGTTTTTTTTCTGCTTCTATCAGAAGATAGAAACCAGTTTTTTTCACAGCTTTGATATTCGCTATCCTAGTGTTTTTAGCTGTGAAGCAGTTGAAGAGTTAACCGGTATTTCCTTGCTACCTGCTAGAAACAAGAATTTCTCAGTGTACCCATTCGGTGCTAGTGCCCTACGCTCTTAAGTCAAGTGTCTAAGATGCCCTTTTATTAGAGGTGCAGGACGGCATTTGTCTAATGAACTAACTGGGGGCATGGGGGTGGGGGAAGGCTCTGGGTAAAGGACCCATTGTGACTGAGCATTTTTCAACTTAATTTGTTAAAAGAGTTGAACTATTTTTTTTGGGGGGGGAAACCCTAAAACATCCCAGATAAATCGCATAAAATAGATTTATTCTTTAAAAATTTTTGTTTTCGTGGAAAGTAACTTACAGTTAACAAGAGCACTGAATTTGGAGTCCAAGGACCTGGGTTTGAATCCTGACTCTGCTATTTGCTACCAATGTGACATTGGGCAAGTTATTTAATTTCTTTGAATCTCAGGTTCTCATCTGTAAAATAAAGTGGTTAGATTAGGTGGCCTTTAACAACCCTTTCCAGTTCTAAATCTGTGATCATAGGATCCTTGCTGTCACTTACTGGCTGAAAAAGTTTCTTTTTCTCTTTTCCTTCTATGGTTAGAAATCTCATCTAACCAAGAGAGTTGAGAAAAAAGGAATGTATGTTAGTGTTAGCAATCCATATCCATATATACGTATGTACATATACACAAACACACACACACACACACACACACACACACACACACACACACACACACCCCTCTGCTTGTACCTGGACCTGTGGAGAGTGAGGAGGACAACAGGGAGCCATACAGTAAGGGCTGACAAGCTTGGAAAGAAGTGATGTCATTCCTTACCCAGAATGCTTTGCACTATACTTACTATACAACCTCCTATTAGTCAGGATCAAGGCCCAATAGGGACAAGGTCTATTCCACCAAGGCTTAGGAAGCGGGAAGTGACATAGGCTCCTGTGTCCCCAAAGCCTCAGCAATTCCCCATACTGGGCTTATTGACTAGGTTAGATCTCAAAAAGAATTTCCCGAAAGTTAGAACTGTGGGACTAGGAAAAAAGGAAATCTTCAGTCTTCATTTGTGGAATTTATAAATAGGGGAGATGATCTCCACAGTTCTCATGTTTGGGGAGCCTGTCTGCTGCAGGTGATATGTCCAGGGAAATGAATGCTTAATCCAGCAGATGGTGGACATGTATGGCCTTGAGGACATAAAACCCCAGAGATTCCTCCTCATGTGAAATCCCTCCAAGCTCCTCAGGGCTTTCAAAGACCTACAAAGCCAAAAACTTATCTACCAGTCTTCCTTCTCCCTTTTCTCCCTTCTTTCATCTTTTTCCAGAATTCAGATACACTTATCCTCTTTGACTCTTATCTCTGTCTCTCTGATTCTTTCCCAGAGTAAGGTCAGTCTCTCTCTTTCTCCCTCCCTCCTTCATCTTAGGTATCTCCTCCATTTTTTCATCTCTCTTTTCTCTCCTCATCTGCTCACATTTTGTGACTACAGGGCAAAACTGATCATCCAAAATCAGAAAGGACTTTGACTAAAGGCCTACAGAGGGAAGAAAAACAGTAGAGCTATTGTCTCTTCTGGTGCCTTAACTCCATCCAGTATTTGTACATAGGTTTGTAACTGTCGGATAAATCAATCAATTAAGGAAAATGGCAGAAAGAAAATAAAAACAAGAACAAAATCCCCAGAATTGTGCTTCTGTTTGCATTTTTCTTTCCAGAGGTAATTATTTACAAGACCTGGCTTGATTTCACAAATTAAATACTCATCTGCATTTGTCAAAGATGTGAGATTTTGATAGGCCATCCTTTTCATAGCACTCCATTTTGCAAAAGAAAAGGCTTCAGTGACCCAATCATGATTAGCCTGTAGAGTAGAAGTCTAAATATTTGCACAATTCATGCATTTTATGCCTTTTCTTCCTTGATACTGCCGCAATACATTCAGATAATTCAGGAAGATAAGAATTTTGAATTATAACAAATAACAGATCATTTAAACATTTTTGGCAACTGACACATGTTCATCAAATTCTCAGCCTATTCCTGATATTCTGGCTTCTGTTCTTCTCTTGATTCACCCAGCTGGGGGAAAAGAGCACTAATTTTGCTAGTAAACAATCTACCAAAGGGATATCTGGTCAGAAGGGCTCTCCCCTACATAAGGATTTGAAACTTCAAGTTTCTCCAAAATCCTTTCCCCTGGGCTAGAGACAATTGTTCTTCAAGTGAGAGGAACCTGGAGGTCACAACAACCTCTAGGAAGGGAGCTGGGAGACCCAGGAGCAGAGGCCTTGGCCTTGATCTCCTGCTATGGGACACAGGTACAGTGCTATGAAGATGGCTGGGTCACAAGGGTTCAGCAAAACTGCATTTGATGAAGTTCGTCTTTTGGTCTACAATGGCCCTTTCTGTGCCCTTTACTCTTCCCCCACCCCCACCTCATTACTCCTATATTACTAGGTGCACAGTACTCTCTGGCCTAGGTACTAAGAACTAAATATATTCCTCTTGGGTGGAGGGAGGAGTAGCATTTCAAAAGGGAATCTTGGAAAAGGTCATACTCACCAAAAAGAAATTAAGCAGTAATATAGAATTGCAGGCAATGGGAGAGGGAAGAGATTTTCACAGAGAGAGCTTCTGGCCTTGCTCATGATGCTGAAAAAGGCAGCTATTTGTTCTGCCTATGGGTAAGGCCAGCCCTGGTATCTGAGCCCAAACTTCCTCAAATTCAAAGGAGGCTGAGGTCAGAGGATCTAGGTTCCAATCCTGGCTCTGCTACTTACTACTTGTATGACCTTGGGTAAATCCCTTTACGTCTCTGGGCCTCAATTTCCTCATTTGTAAAATGGTGGAGTGGGGAATGGACTAGTTCATATCTAGATTCCCTTCTCCCTCTAAATCCCAAGATTTTATGACCTTGGAAGCTCTTTAAAAGGGGTTGGGAGGGGGAACTGGAAGGCCAGAAGACGGCCGCTTTGGTGGTAGGATTTAGAGGGAATTGTTATTCAGAAATGGGTTGCACTAGATGGTCTCGGAGGTACCTTCAAACACTGAGATGAGGTGTGGCTGCTCCTTATAGAAGCAGGTACCGGCAGAGGAGAGGGCTGGGAGGGCCAAGGTCTGGAGGGGAGGGAGGCACTAGCCCTCAGGGTTTCTGAATTGAAAATTGTATTTCCTTATGCAAAAGACACAGGCAGTACTGTGGGAAAGGGTCCCAAGAGTTTGGGGAGGTGGGGAGGAGAGGGATAAACTGAGACTGTAGGCAGGAGGCTTTTGGGGAAGATGGCACCACGCTCTGGTGAGTGCTTAACGAATGTATGCTCCCTGCCCCTGCTCAGTGCACAGCGATATGCCGGGAGGGGGGCCTGCCTCCAGGAAACCTCAGGTCTCTCGGGGGAAGACATAGGATCATGGGATTTCAGAGTTGAAAGGCACCTTAGAGGCCATCTAATCCAACCCACCACCCATCCCCATTTTACAGATGAGGAAACTGAGACCCAGAGAGGTGAAGTGACTTGCCCCAGGTCACACAGGTAGTAAGTAGCAGAGTCGGGATTCTTACCCAGGTCTTCTGACTCCAAATCCAGGGCTGTCTCCACCACACCACGCTGGATGATGGCACCTCTGTGGGGCTGTATCCCCAGGGAGGGGGGCGGAGGGAGCTACCTCGGAATTCCCTCCCAGCCACCTCATCGACGCCTCTCCCCGTCCCTTCCTTCCTTCCTCCCCTGCCCTCCCCCTCCGGCCCCCAGTGTTTCCCCCAACCCCGGGTGGAGTCGCGGACGGCGGCGTGGACGGCCCTGAGGCGGCCCCGTGGAAACCCCGGCCCTCGGTCTCCCCGTGTCCCCGCAGGCTTCGTGAGCTTCGACAACCCGGCCAGCGCGCAGACGGCCATCCAGGCCATGAACGGCTTCCAGATCGGCATGAAGCGGCTCAAGGTGCAGCTCAAGCGGCCGAAAGACGCCAATCGCCCCTACTGAGCGCCGGCGGGAGCGTCCCCCGGGGGAAACCAGGACTCGCACAGGTAACTGGGGCCGGGAGTGGACGCGGGGCCGCGGGTCAGGGGCCTGGGCCTGGGCGGACGGGAGGGGGCGGGGCCCGACCGCTCGGACCCGCCGCTGGCCGCCGCCGTCTGCTCCTCCAGACCCACCTCGTGGCTTTCCTGGGACCCGCCGACCCTGGGCCTCCCATGCTGTCCTGGGGCCGGCCTCCTCCACCCTGCTCGCCCACTGGGCGCGGGGTGGCAGGAGGGGACGTGAGCTCCCCCCTGTTCAGGGCGGCTTGGGAAGCCGGGGATAGGTAGGAGAGGGGACTGGGGCAGCCAAGCTGGTCAAGAGGAACCAAGGCAATTGGAGAACAGTCCCAGCCTTAGATTAAGCAATCCCCCAGAGAGGGAAACTGGGTTCCCAGGAATCTGCCCTGGCTCAGGTTAGGGGGTTAGGATGTTTGGGTCCGAGTTAAATTGAGCATCTCCTCCTTCCCTAACTTCCTCCTCCCACCTCTATGACATCAGGCAAATTCTCTGCTCTCCCAGGGCCTAAGTCTACCCAGCCAAATGAGGAGAATCATTTCCATTCCCTTTCTGAGCCTGAAGTGAGGCTAAGGTCTAATAGAAGGCAAAGGGCGACGGTAGGCAGAAGAGATACCCAAGTGGGACGGATTGGGAATGGCCAGAACTGAACTGAGAGCTGTCAGTCAGAAGATAGTGAAGTGGGATGGTAGGGCTGATGCCTGGGGGTGGGGAAAGGGAGGAAGAGAGAGAGAGACATACAGAACAATAGACCAAAGAAAATTAGTTGGAGGATACATAAGGTGAACACTGACTTTTTCAGATCTGAAACCGTTTAAACACCAGTTATTCAAAGAGATGAAGAAAGATTTCCAGTCAGAACACATGGGTTTCAAACCCTACTCCACTCTTTACTGTGTGTGACCTTGGGCAAGCAACTTACCTCTCTGGGACTCAGTTTCCTCATCTCTATAATGAGGGGATTGGACTAGACTATCCCTAAGGGTTTTTCCAGCTGGAAATTTTTGCTCCAAGAGAATGTAAGCTTGTTGAGAGCAGGGGGAGTTATGTTTTTGCCTTTGTATTGCCAATGCTTAGCACAGAGTAGGCATTTAATAAGTATTTGCTGAACAGTTAGATGATCCTATGATCATACTTCTGGCAAGAGTTCAGTCCTACCTGAACCCTCACAATAGCTGCCACAAAGTTCTGTCCTAACAATTTTCCAGCTCATAGCCCCTTATTGGAAGCAGAGGAGGAAGGTGGTTGGTGGTACTAGTGATAGGAATGAAGAAAATAAAATAGAAGTAAGAAAAACTAAAGACACAGTAGTATTTTACTGAACATATAATAGAGGGTCATAAGACCTTGAGTTATCAGGAAAAAATTAGATTACATTCAGTAGCTTGTCTTTGCAGCTAGGTGGCACACTGCATAGAGTGCTGAAGTCTGGAAGACCTAAGTTCAAATCCAGCCTCAGAGACCTTACTAGCTGTGTGACTCTGGGCAAGTCATTTAACCCTGTTTGCCTCAGTTTCCTCATCTGTAAAATGAGCTAGAGAAGGGAAATGGCAAACCACTCCAGTATCTCTGCCAAGAAAACCCCAAATAGAGTCATGAAGAGTCAGACACAACTAATGGACAAAAACCCCCAACAATCTTGTCTTTAATAAGTCAGAAATATATAATGCCATTTTTAAGAGTTCTGTTTAAAATGGCATTTTGGCTTTTGGATATGATACCTTTCAGGTATCTGGAAAAGTCATTTTTAGAGAATGCCTCATTCCCCAAAGATGCTTAATAAATGAAGTGTCATTGTCCTTAGGATGAGGAGAATCCCTTTTGAAATATAAATGAGATATGTTTAGGACACTTGGAAGGAAACCATCCTTTACACTGTGAGTAATGAACTGATAGAATTTGTCATCACCAAAGCAGTGCAATTTATATTGGCAATCCAAACCGATCCAAAAAGGATTTGGACAAAGTGACGATTGTCAGAGCCGTAAACAGATTCTTTTAGATTCCATCACAGAGAACAACTAAGCCCTTGGGGTCTTCGTTAGCAACAGAATACTGATCTGTATAGGGAATGGTTTTGACCCACAGAGTCACAGAACCATAACATCTAAGAGCTGAAGGAGACCTTAAAGGCCAAAGTAATGCAGCCTCCTTCCCGGTCACTGGAACACCTCCTGACGAGTGGTGATCTAGTGTTACAAGGCAGCCAGTTTAAGCACTGAACTCACTTTAGTGGTTCCTCTGTGGGAGAAGGGATTGGGAGTACTAGCCATCGTTTCGTCCTGCTCCTCTGGATAAGGACAGTACTCTGGAAGGTTCAGATCCAGGGTGCTTAGTATAAAGGGCAATATACCTGGGCTAAAACATCTAAATTCAAGTCCCTGCCCTGCAATTTAACTAGCAGTACTTTTGTTGTTGTTCAGTTGTGTCTGACTCTTTGTGACCCCTTTTGGGGCTATCTTGGCAAAGATACTGGAGTGGTTTACCATTTTCTTTTCCAGGTCATTTTACAGTTGAGGAAACTGAGGCAAACAAGGTTAAGTGATTTGCCCAGGGTCACACAACTCGTCAGTGTCTGAGTCAGTATTTGAACTCAGGTCTTCCTGACTCCAGGGCTAGCACTCTAGCCATCTAGCTGTCTACCTAGCAATACAGGCTTGGGCAAATAAGTAGCCACCTCTCTAGGTCTCGATTTCCTCATTCCATTCAATTCAATAAACATATTAAGCATCTTAACTATATGCTAGGTAGTGTGCTAAGGGACAGAACCTTTTTTTTTTTTAACTAGTTCTGGGATTTCATTTGTGTAAGGAACTCCCTCCAAGCATATAGACTAGCAGCTACTCTACCTGGATTGAGATGTGGAGTGATTTGTCCAGGGTCACACAACCTCTATGTATCAGAGGCAGGACTTGAGCCCAGGTCTTACTGACTCTGGGTAGCTTCCTATTGACTTCTTCAAGGCTGCCTCTTCTCCAGTCAATCAATAAACAACCCTTTATTGAATACCTACAATATGACAGCCACTGGGCTGGGAGCTAGGGATACAAAGCCAAAAATGAAAGAATTTCTGCCCTCAGGGAGCTTACATTCTACCAAATGAGGCAACATGGACATAAAGAAGTCAACATGCAGAATAAATGCAGAATGAATATGTGACAGGGAGGGATCAGTGAAGGCTTGAAGTAGAAGGTGGTACTTGTGCTGCATTTTGAAGGAGGTGGGAGATTCCATGAGGTGAAAATAAAGAAGGAAGGATTTTACACACATGGACAGAGAAAATTTTGGCTGGAATGGAGAGTGTGAAGAGGGAGCAATGTATAGTGAAGCTGGATAGATGGAGTGAGGTCAAGACAGAAAGAGCCTTAAAAGCCAAACAGAGGAGGGTTGCTTTCTTTGTTTTTTTTCAGAGGCAAAAAGGAGCCATTGGAATTTATTGACCAAGGGAGTGACATGATCAGACTTATGCTCAAGAAAAAAAATCATTTTGAGACCTATATGGAAGATAAATGGATAGAAGTGGGGAAAGACTTGAGGCAAGGAGACCAATTAGGAGGCCATTACAATAGTCCAGCACAAACACAATAAGAGCCTGAACTCAGATGTTAGCTATGTGAGCAAAGAAAAAGGACTGAATATGAGGGATGTTGTGGAGATGGAAATGGTAAAATCTGCTAACTCATTGGTCATGTGGGGGTGAAAGAGAGAGAGAGAAGTTAAGGATAATGCAAAAATAACAAATCTGGGAAACTGGAAGAGTGATAGTCCTTGTTAGAAATGCAGGTAAAGAGAAGGAATTTGGGGAAATATTAATGGGTTTTGTTATGGACATGTTGAATTTGGGATGCCTCCAGGACATCCACTTCAAAATGTCCAATAGCCAATTGGCAATTCAATACTGGAGCTCAGGAGAGACTGGGGCTAGATGTATAGAGAATGATCTGTGACTCATTCACATAGAGATGATAAAACAATGGGTGATCCATGATGATCATGATAGCAATGACTATGATGTGAATGAATGAAAGTTGAGAGGGAAAAGAGGGCTCAGACAAAACTTTGACATATGCCTCTAGTTAGGAGGAGTGATACAGATGGTGAGCCAGCAAAGAAGACTGAGACATAATCAGATAATCAGAGAAAGGGGAGATCTGGAAAAGAATGGTGTTATCATAATCCTGGAGGAGAGGATGTTCCAAAATGGCAGAGAGGTCAAGAATTAGTGCCAAGAAAAGACTCAGTCTGGGCAGTTAAGAAGTTGGGAGAGAAATTTGGAAAAAATTTTCAGCTGAGTGATGATGGAAGCTGAATTGAATAGGATTGAAGACTGAGAAGTCATAGGGTCAATCAGCACAAAAGCTTTTTCTAGGAGTTTGAGAAGGGGAGGGCAGGTATATATAGGACAATAGTTTGAAAAGGTGGTATGGTCTGGTGAAGGGTGCTGCCCTCAAGTAGCTAGAAAGTAGCAGAAAGGCTAGGAGGCAGCAGAGGAGAGTAGAAAATACTCTGTACCCAGTGAGATGTGGATTTACACCTATCTTAGTTTGGATCTTTAATTAATCACATAATCTTTCTGAGGTTCAACTTCCTCATATGCAAAACAGGACAAAAATACTTATGGAGTCATGTGGGAAAAGCATTTTGTAAATTCCATAAATAAATGAGGGCTTCATATCAAATGAAGAAGTTGGAGTGGATGATTTCCAAGGTTCCTCAAGCTCTAAATTCATGCCATAAGTCCTGATCCAAATCTTCTGGTTCAGTGGTTCTACCTTTCTCTTTAAAGCTTGGTGCATCATCTAATGTTTTCACTAAATCTAGTCAGTATAGATCAGGGACTCCCAATCTTTTTCATTTCCAAGTATTACTTGGCTTTCAGTAAACTTCCCCATTCCCTCCATTCAATCCAAAAGGAAGTAAATTCTAAAGTTTAACATGTACAGGCATACCTCAGAGATATTGTGGATTTGGTTCCAGACCACTGCAATAAAGCAAATATTACAATAAAGAGAGTCACACAAATTTTTTGGTTTACCAGTGCATATAATAGTTATGTTTACACTATGCTGTGGTCTTGTAAATGTGCAAAAGTATTATGTATAAAACAATAACATAGATACATTAATTAAAAATACTTTATTGCTAAAAAATGGTAACCATCATCTGAGCCTTCAGTGAGTTGTAATCTTTTTGCTGGTAGAGGATCTTGCCTAGATGCTGATGGCTGCTGACTGATCAGGGTAGTGGTCGCTGAAGTTTGGAGTGGCTGTGGTAATGTCTTAAAATAAGATAATGAAATTTGCCACATAGATTGAGTCTTCCTTTCACTTGAAGACTTAGAGGCCATTGTAAGGTTATTTATTCATTGATCTAATTTCAATATCATTATGTCTCAGGGAATAAAGAAGGTGGAGCAGTCAGAACATACATAACATTTATCAATTAATTTTGCCATCTTATATAGGTGCAGTTCATGGTACCCCAAAACATGACAATAGTAACATCAAAGATCACTGATCACCATAATCAGATATAATAACAGTGAAAAACTTTGAAATATTGCAAGAATTACCAAAATGTGACACAGAGACATGATGTGAACACATGCTGTTGGAAAAATGGCGCTGATACACCTGCTCAACAGTGTTGCCACAAACCTTCAATTTGTAAAAAACACAATATCTGTGAAGAACAATAAAGTGAAGTATGATCAAATAAGGTATGCCTGTATATGCACATGAGAAACAAAACATGTATTTCAATAGGATAATGCAGTTATTTACTAAGTATTTCTCACGCCTCCCTGCCCTTACAAAGCTTCTAAAATCCAGTGGCAATAAATATACGATGGCTGTGAGCCCCTGTTCTAGTCCCTATATGGGCCCTCCTCCCAAGTGCACTGCTTCTTGTCTGAGGGCCACACCCATTTTCTGCTGGTTTGTAGAGCAGAGATGATGATATACAAATGCTCAACCCAATGCATTATCACACCTTTCCTAGCTCAGGTTAGCAGCCCCACCCCTTATTCTAGCTCTTATCTCCATCATCTGCACTCAGGTCCTCTCACCTCATCTACCTAAAGGGATTGTTTTTCCCAGAATCCTATCATTGAAGGCTTATAACATTTTACAAATATAGTAAACCATATAGGTACCTTCCACTAGTCAAGGGAAGTTTTTCACAACTCAGCTGGGATTTGAAATGGGTTGGGCTGTACTCTAACAAGGTTAAATTGAACTCAGGGTATACTGAGCTGGGTTCTGTGTTCTAGGTGGATGCTCTGGGTATTGGGATGAACTCCCAACTCATCACAGTTCTGGCTTGGGTCTTTGTTAGATCAGTTTCAGGGTTCAGGGCTCTGTGCTCAGCTGTGATGTGGGCTCTCATCCAAAATCTATGTTTTGCTTGGGTCCTCTAAGTCTACAAAGTTCCTGGGGATGGGGCCACAGTAGCCACAGATGATCTACAGTAGCCTGTGGATTACAACTTTCCAGGACAGCCTCATCTCTCTGAGTTGGATTCCTATCCTACCTCCTGGCAAAAGGAATTTCAAATTCTCTTCCAGCCCAGGGACTTTGATGCTAAGAGACAGATACCCATAGCAACAGAGCAGTTACAGAAAAAAAGAAGGGTAGCAAGGCAGAGAGACAGAGAAAGTAGATGATAGAAGTGGAAGATATGGTGCCCCCAATAACTAACATGACCTGTGAACAAACATTTAGCATTGACTCCTGGGGGAGAAATACATATTGAGAATAAGTGTAAGGGAATATGTGTCTGGATAAGTAAATAAGGAGAGAGGGGAAAGAGTGACACAGACAGAATGAGCACATTGTGTGACTGTAACTGTTTATGAATACATGTTTGTCCCGTATATGTGTGTATATGCATCCCTTCCAGCTCTAAATCCCATGATAGAATGTGTAAAAATATGTCTGTGAATGTTTATGTTTGGGTGCCTGTATGTATATTTGCTTCCTATCAGGGGCTCCAGCTGAGCTGTTAGAAGAAGGTTACTTATTATACTTTATTCAAACTCATAATACACTGCAGAGCAACTGTCAAGTCCTGTAGGATGGAGCCTAGCCTTAAACCCAGGGACCACTATACCTAAATTCATGCCCTGGTTCAGTGTGGAAACTGATTCTCTAAAACCCCTTTCCACCATTCTTTTGAATAGACTTGATTGACATAAGAGCTGGAGAGGAAGGTAGCTGGGATGGGCAAAATAGCATTGATCAGCGTTCTTTTGACAGAGTTGGAGTTTTGTGGAGGGACAGTGTTAGAAAGGTCAGTGGGATAGGGCCCATTGTTAATAATGTGGGAACCTATAAATGTTGGCTGAGAGTGAACCAGGTCATTGAAGGGAAGCCAAGCAAAAGAATTGGTTCAGACTTTCCACAAGCTCAAAAAGACAGCAAACTCTCAATTCCTCTCCTGTCTCTGCCCTGACTGGTGTCACCTCAAGTGACCATGAAATATAGTCAGCATCCCTTAAGAAACAAAACAGCAAAGTTAATCTGTTATATATGAGTAACTTAAGAGTAACTAACATTTGGATTACCTACTTTTGGAGGAACAGTGTGAGAAGAGACAGATTTTGGGGGACTAAGAATTGGGGGTGGTGGTAGGAGTAGTCTCAGAGGGAGAACTAAGAACCAGGAGACTAGAGAGGAGTGGAGAAGAAAAAATTATACTGATAATGCCTTTCAGCCAAACAAAACAGGAATACTAGAATGCATGAAATATGCTAAGACCAGAGCATAACATAGGCAAGTCTATTAAAATGAGGGGTCCTAGAGGTTAAATTCGATTGCCTGTCCACAGAGGCTATTTCCTCTGGGCTGGAAGGGAGACTGGAGAATGGAAGGGCTGGAGAAAAGGCATAGTAAAGAGTGTGGGGAGGCTGAGAGAAGGGTAGTGAGATCTGTAGCAGAGTCATATAAACCCAGGCCTACAATTTAATCCCAGTGTTACATTTTATGGCCATATTACCAACCTTCCACCAATCCCCTTAATCCTGCCCACTAACCACATCTGTATGTGGACTCCCATTGCCCAGTGAAGCATACCATCTTGTACCAAGGCATTTCTGTGCTCTGGGCAACATTTGAAAATTGGGCCTCTCTTGGGCCCTTTTCTCATTGACTTTGAAACTTCACTACGACACATGTGATTTGACTTTCTCCTGTGTCATGGATTGCAGAATATTATGTCTTTAAAAATATGTGAATTTTTCAAAAGTTATATTAGAACGTGTACCTTGTAGCTTTCCAGGCACATGCTTATTCTGCCTTCCTAGGTCCAAGTACCATATCCTCCTACGGCCAGCACATACAACATTGTCTGTTTCATACACTCCCAAGAGTCATTCCCAGCTCAGCTAGATATAAGGCCCTAGGAAACACAGCCCTGGGGGAGGAGAGTTTAGATCTTTCAGTACTACAGCCATATTTTCTTTAGGGCAAAGGCTGGTTTCTTTCAGACCCCATTTCTCTGTGAATTCCCTTGTAGCTCCAAGTAATAGCTAGCACATGCATACATAGGCCATGCTTATATTCAATCCCCTGAATATGTCAATACCAATGCTCTCGGAGCATCTAGAGGGGAGGAATAGAATTTTGCCAGGTGTCTATGCAAGAATTTTGTACCAAATGGAGTATTAGAAATATATAAGGAGTGCATAAAAATATAAGTAGAAGAAAACAGTCTCTTCATCTTTCCAGTAATGTTACTGGTTAGTGGAATTGTCAGCCAACATCAGACCAGGACCTGGTACTGATTCAAAGCTCAGTGAGCTGGTAACAGAACAGGAAACTGCTTATTGAAAGCAAGAAGAATGTTCTGGGGAGCAGCAGTCTGAGGTTACAAAGAGTCTGTTATTACACTTAAGTCCCCAACACAATAGAAAGCATTATTACTACTTCCTTAGCTTAGTATATAGACAACACCTTTTATTTCACAAATGTTTGCTGAATACCTACAATGGAAATACCCACAATTGAAAAATAAATTAGAACCCTCTGGACTTGGGAGTGGTACTTTGGGCCTTGAAAACCATTAGTAGCTATGGGATATGTTTGTGAATGCATTTAAAATTTATGAAGTGAATCTGTTTTATGGAGTGTCTTCTGGAATATTCTGTGGGAGAAACCCAGGACAGGGTGGGAAGATGGTCACAAAATCAAGTCATCAACCATTGGTCATCACTAGGTTGAGATCCACTTAAGGAGGCAGTATGGTACAGTGGAAAGAACACTAACTCTGAAATTACAAGACCCAAGTTCAAATACCATCTCTGATACTTAGCACTTGTGTGACCTTGGACAAGTAACTTAATTTCCTTGGGCCTCAGTTTCTTCATCTATAAAATGAGGAGGTTGGATTCAAGGGCCTCTCTGATCCTTTTAAAAGTTCTAGAACTATGAAGCCAATTCTATAATAGAGGGGAGGACTGAGAACATGAGCCCTTAAGGGAGTAAGTGGTGCCTTTGTGATCATTTTGTCTATTTTATTTCTGCTACCTTCTCCCTGCCCCCTCCACCCACCCTGAGCCCCATCCAAGTCTCATCAAGCCAGACCGGGAACCTAAGCCTCTAAGCAGTCCCAGAGGAGCTGGGGAAGGGAGGGAGAGGACGGTGTTGGGGGAGAGAGAAAGAGCCAAGGAGTGTAATAAATTGACATGTTCATTGAGACCTGTGGTTGACAAAAGTGTGGTTTTCAGGGCTCTTTTGTATTTTTTCTGGCCTCCTTGACAAACCACCCTGTTATCTGCCTTCCTCTGCCCAATGCATGATATTGGTAGCAGCACTGTGTGAGGTTCCCACTACTGTTCACAATGTATCATGTGTCTGCATAAACAAACGTGTGTGTGTCCGTCTCTCTCTGCTGGCTTCCTACATCCTTTACTTATGTTCATTTCTGTTCTCTCATGATTTGATTGCTGTTCTGCCATTAGAGCTTTTGGATTGATGCTGTGTTCTGGTGCTGTATATATAGATATTTTTTCCTTTTAATTTCTTTTAATTTCTTCCCTATCTTTCTCCATCCCCAACCCAACCCAACTGCTCCTTCCACCTTCCCTGAGCCCCAACCCTACTCCTTCCCTTGTCCTTCCTATCTTTTCCACACTCTCTTACTTTCTCTCATTCTCTCTCTCTTTCTCTCTCTCCTCTCTCGTTCTTTCATTCTCTCTCTCTCTCTCTCTCTCTCTCTCTCTCTCTCTCTCTCTCTCCATATATATATATTATATATAAAAAAATCTTTTCTTCTTTTGTCATTCAATCAAATTCCAACAACCCAACCAGGGCCAGTCAAATCCACCACAGTCTCGCGCTGAGCTAGGAATAAAGTTCACGTAATCACATGAGAGTGGAGAATACAGTCCCCCATCCGTAAGTTCAAATCAACTCAAAGTTCACAGTGTGACATGATGGCGTCATGTAACAAGGCTAAGAATTGGTTGCATGACAATTGCCGTCAAGTTTCGTGGAGGTGCTGTGATTGGAGCATTTTTTTCTTGGATGTTGTACCCGTTGATGATTGGCCAGTCATGATCACACGTGCATTTCTTTGACTTTTGTGCTGCCACAACCTTTTTTGCTGTGCTCATTTTCGTTTCGTTCTTGGTGCTTGCAGTGGTTTTACTTTCTGTTGTTTGGTTTTTCTCGTTCAGCGTTTTTTATGCTTCTCTAGATGTCACTTAGAGAAAAAAAATGAAACAAACAAAAAAAAAAGAACCAAAAAAAAGTTAAAATAAAGATGGATTCCTGAATTCTCGGATATGGGATCATTTAACTGTGCAAACCATTATTTTTTCTTAAAATGAGGAAAAAGTTTAAAAAATATTTATGCGTGGTTGATTTCCTTGCACTTGAAAATATTGTGATTTTATTTTTTTCTGGAGATTTGGGGGCCTTTTTCAATTGACACTTTCCTGGGCTTGGGTTTTTATTTTTTCCCCAGATAGGCTATTTCAAATATCTCTCCAAAATGAAAAAAAAAAAATCAAACAAAACTATAGTAACAGAATGATTTAAAATAATATGAACAAAATGAACAAAAAAAGCTAGAGTACAAAGCCTGAGGCCTCTGAATGAGTGCCCCTGTAATAATTATAAGGTTTGTATTGTAGCCACCACCTTTGCTAAATTATTGGTTGGGAGTGGGTGGGGACTGGAGTTCCGGGTGGGTTTTTTTTTGTTGTTGGTTTGGGGAAAAAAATAGTCCTTACACAAAAGCAAAATGCATCTTTTTGTTTACAACTGAAAAAGGGTCCTTGACAAGTGTTTTTTAATTTTATTATTATTATTTTATTTGGTGTTGTAATTGTTTAGACTGCTGTGTACGGTTTGCTGTTTGTTGAATCAACAGTGTGAAAAACCTGCCAGCATGGATTGATATACGCATGACACTTCCCCCCATGGGGGCTTTGCAATTCTAACTTTCTTGATGTAATTAGTCACCCCCCTGTATAAGTGAAAGCTGCTTGCTAGAATGAAGATGACTTTCTTCTGCTAATATGCAATGATTAAGCATTCTTCTTAGATGGTGATTCTAGTCAGATCATGATTTTTCTTTAAAAAAAAAAAAACTCTCCCAAACTACTATTTTTCAGATATTGAGAACTGTTTGAATTGTCTCACTTTGGTTATTAACTGTTTTAACTTCCTTTGCTTTCCCCTTCCCACTTCCTCAAACTCCCAAGTTTCTGCTAAATTCCCTTTCATATAGGAGAGAAATATGTTTATGTCTATATAGATATCAACATATTCCATCTATATATACATATATGCACAGATATACACATGAATACATATATACATATATCCAGGCATACATATGTATACACAGCCTTGCAAATAGCTGCCAGCCTAGGAAGGGATGCAATTGGTGGTTGGTGGGTGAAGATTCTAGAATGTTTCATTTCACTGGTTTATCTTTCTCCTCTTCTAGAGGGCAAGGTAGGGAGTGGGTTACTATAACTATACTACTTTGTTTGCCAGGTAACTGTATACATATTGTATCCTTAGTAACTCCTTCACAAAGAACAAGCTAAATGAAAGACTAAACCCATTTTTCAATCCTTCTTTTTAATAATAACCTAGCACTTCAGAAGAACTCAAATCAAGTACTTGGGAGTATGGGTGGGACTTGGGAGGAACTGATGAAGGAACACATTCTCACTACAACTCCACATCAACCACAATCACCTCCCCCCACCACTCCCAAATCTTTTTCTTACTCAAAGAATAGGAATGAACTTCTTTTTATTTATCATGATCATGACTAATTTGCAACACAGGACTCCTTACTCTCCCACCTTCCTCAGAGAATGCCCCCACTTCCCACTGCAGGGCAGGACACCTTATAATGTTTGATCTTTTCATGCCATTTGCCCCTGTTGCTCCTGTCTCAGCTTAATTGGCCTGGTTTTCTTCATTTTAGGGCAGGATGCTGAATGGGCTACATTAAAAAAACAAAAAACAAACCTATATATATATATATAAATGAGAACTGTTGGATGACACCTTTGACATATCAGCCAATATCAATATCAATCAAGCTGAAGACTCCAGACACTCTCTTTGACTGTAATATTTCTTCAAGAAAAGGATCACGTCTATGGAGTTCAGAGGATACGCACTTGGGGAAAAAAATATATATATGACTTAAAGAAGATGATGAAGAAGAAAAAAACAAACATAAACATACACAAAAGGAAACTAACTTTAAAAAATAAAACAAAAATAGACCAGACAAGGAGGATGAAAGGCCGAAAATTGGGAAGAGATGCTGGTTATGGATCCACGGGCTTTTTCTGCCAATGGCGCCTCATTGGGTGAGGCAGGCTGGATGCCAGCCATTGGGCAAGGCGGGGCATGGTCCCCGGGCGTGGCCAAAATGGTGGCCACTGAGCATCTGTATCTGTCATTCCTTTAGCTATTTAGGGACCAAAGGACCAAACTTTTTATTGCAGACGTGTAGCTCTATGTCTAATAGAGGGGGAGTGTGGGAGGGAAAACAAGCCTCCTTCCTGCCTCAGGGCTGTTCCCAAAGCAGCCAAGAGCGATTCTATGAAATATGTAATAAAAAAATACAAAAAACAAAAAAAAAAACAAAAAAAAAACAAAAAAAAAGAAAAAATCTGCTTCAATGCTTTTAAACTGGCAAGATAATAGTTCTTTGATACTATGAGAGGCGCTTTGATGACCTTTATTCGAGTCTATGAACCTTTCCTATGGTTTTCTGTATCATATGTATGGATGGAGCTTTTAAGACAAGCAAGATGGATATTTGGGGAAAGCAAAATTAAAAAAAAAACAATCTATAAATATCCTTGAGATGGGACGAAACCAAGTAGGGAAATAAATAAGGGATATATACAAGGAAAGATAGTTGTTGTGAAAAGTCTGTAAATGCTTCTAACTCTTCCCCCACCCCTTTTAAAATCCTAATAGTTGTACAGAATTAAAAAAAAAAAGAAAAGTTTAAAATACCTATATAATAGAAGAAAAATTAGAGGAAAGAAAAAAAAGCAAAAAAAAAAAAAACTTATAGAAGTTAGCGTTCCTGCTAAAAATCCAAGATGTTGTAGAACTGTAACTTTTGTAGAGTTTAGACTGAGCATCAATCCCCCTTCTCTCTGCCGATCGCTGTTGGACGCTGTTATTTGCTGAGGGGGACCCTGGGCCACTCCTTTCCGAAACTGCGAGCATTCCAGCTTCGTCCAGCCGATGAATTGAAAGCCACTCAGTTCTCGCTGACCCGACGGACAGACGGATGGACGGAGGCCGCCAGGTGGCATGGGGGAGGCGACGCAACGAAGTCCGGGTTGTCTCTGTCTCCGACCTCTTCCTCACCTTAAGACCCACAGCTATAGACTAAATGCTTCGCTCCCCCAAGGAGCTGCTCTCTCTGCAAGCCCTAACCACCTTCTGCTTCAATAGCTTCCATGCTCGCTCTAGAGACTTTCAGGGCAAGGGAGAACTGGGAACTTTCATCTTAAAATGACACAAACAAAAACCTTAAAAAACAAAAACAAAAAAAGAAAGAAAAAACACAATCTTTGAAGAATTTCTGAAACTGTTTACAAGGAATTTTGAAAAACAGGGATGTTTAAAATGATGCCGGCTCTGTTTTTCTGTAAATAAATTTGCATATTTTGTAGGACTTTTAATTGTAATGATAGAGAAAAAACAAGGAAAACTATTTAATGAAAGCACGATATTTATCTTTGGTAAATGACTTTAGAGCAGTTAAAAAAGACATTGATTAAAAACTCAGAATCAGAAAAAACACTGAATTATTTAAGAACACATATATTTTAAAGTATATCATATTTATTATAATTTATTTCCCATTAGAAAGACTTGCTTTGGCATTCTGCCTTGAGTCCCTCCTTGCTTGAGGACAGGCCACCTGGTGTGGTGGGGGGTGTGGGGGCTTCCCCAACTCCCCTGTTTTTTCTGTACTTTTTGGTTTAGAAGATCAAGTTTCTCCTCCTCCTCTCAGGCCTCTATTCAGTTTGTTTGTTTGGTTTTATATTTTGCTTTTACTTTCCTCTCTCCTTTGCCTCCTCCTCTTTGGAAGTCCAGATGTAAAAAAAAAATAACAGCTGCAGTTTGGTACAACTGCTCTTTTCACTCTCAATTCCCTAAAACTCCTTGTAACCTTCTGTAACTATTGGATGACGCTTTCTCCAGCTTAGCCCTAAATAAAGCACAGTTTAAAAAATAAATAAAACAAAACAGGACCTTTCTTCAGTTATCTCTTCCTCTCGTACTCGCTGGGCTGGTTGGGTCACCCCTTCCCCACCCGGGTACCCCCCTTAGGCCTCTCCAACACCTCACTGTAACCTCCATTACCAACACTATGTAAAAAATCTGGGACTCTTCCAGTGAGTTCCACTTGTCCAGGACTGCCTTTACATGTGAGCAGAGGAGTTGGTAATCTTTATGCCATCACAAGAGAGAAACAACTTATCACCTACCTGTCTCCTCCATTGGGCTATAACATTGACTGGAATCCAGGAGAAGGCATAATCAAATGCATAGCTATCCTGTCTAAAGATCAGAAGTAGGGGAGTGGCAGGCCTCAACTTGGCTATATCTCCAGGGAATTCTCAGTTTCATGGGGGGAAGGGGATCCAGGTAAGGAATAGTCTCTGACCCCTGAATTTGCGATTGAATTTGCACCCACCAGTTTCTCTCTTGTTCTTTGCCAGCCTTCCCACTGAGATATGCAGTGCTTTCTCATAATCAGCCAATGAAAGCACTTAAGAGGGGAGATAAACTGGCCCATAGAAATTTTGCACTCCCGAGTAGTCATCCAATGAAGAAGCTGATTCAGTTAGGCCAGAAGGGGGTAGGATGTGGCAGAACTAGACCAAAAAGAAACCTTATTAGCTGGACTGCTGTGAACTGTTGTTTCCACTTTGGGGGGAAAGCAGAAGGGGGTGCTAAATGATAGCAAAAAAGAATTTTCAGCTGCAGATGGGAAACGCTTTTATAGTCTCAGAAATATCTCTAAAGACAAATGTATAATTTCTCTTGTCAGCCATGTCGAAGGTAAGACAGGGTGATCGAGCTGCATTTGGATTGGGGTCCCATGAATAGCCAGCCTGTCCCAGGGTAGCAAGGGCTCTTCCTTTTCTCTGCATTCCTCTCCCTTGGAGACAAGATGTCTGGATGTAGAACTTCTTGGGCAGGCAACTTCCTAGGGGCAGGATTTTTTTGGGTGGGTGGTCTCCAGAAGGCAAAATGCCATGGGGTGGGATTTCCGGAGTGTGTCTTTCCCAGAGTCTGAAATGTCATGCTCATGGCAACTCTACCTTTTGATTTCCATATGACAAATAAGTCGTTATGGCCACACTCCATTAGGAATTCTTGTGTGAAAGCAGATGGGACCATAACCCAGAGGATTTGAGCCTCAGAAGATGCATAGCCTCTTACTAGACAGATGTGTCTGGGAGCACAAAGGTTAACTCCAGAACAACCCCTTAGATGCCCACCTCTTGTCACTCTCTAATATTACATTTTACCATTTTCCTCTCACCCTTACTCAACTTTCACTTCTGAAGGACTTCCCTGACTTTCTGTGGTGTTGTCACTATGGGCTGATTATTTGGGAGGGAGGATATGTTAAGATTATCAACCATATAGTTAAGATCCTCTGTGAAGATCTGATGCTTCATGTTGGTTCAAAGCTGACTCTAAGTCCTCAAAGATTATACCAATGGAGGCTGGCAAGTCTTATCAAACTAGTAAAGCTTTGTGTATAAGCCCAGCAACTAACCATATTATTGTGGTTGTCTGAGGACCAAACTAGTGCAGATAGGCTTCCCACTACAAAGTTAGATACCAGGTGATAACATTTTCTTTTTGGCCATAGAGACTCATTAAACACTATTTATTAAGCTGTCCAAGAGTTGAGGAAGTTCTCATTGTGATAAAATTACAGATCTTTGAAGAAATATTCAAGTATTCTGATAGCATTCTTTTTTTTAGCTATTTCAATCTGAATCTAGAGTGCTATATATCAAGAATGGGACTTGAGACTCACAGTGGGCATATAGAAACAAGAAGAAGAGTCAAAGAAAAGGGTGCACTGTTGACCAGACCCAGAGCAAATTGTATTACAGCTTCAGCAATAAGAGCAGAATCCGAAAGTAGGACATCAGCCTGGCAGAATAAACCTTGATGGGTGCATTGTTTTAAACTGAAAGCTCAGAATAAGAGGGAGCCTTATGCTAGGAACACATCACACTGTCCTGACCAGTCATTTCATAATAACAACACTAATAAGTTATAATCAAACCTTACCATGAAATTGTAACTCCAGTAATTTGGCAATGGTCAAAAATATTTCATTCTTATGGAACTAGTTGTTCCCTGTAATGTTATTTCATTTAAAATATTTACATATTTTATGAAAAGCTTATAACATGAAGTAGGATATGCCTGAAGGCTATTAAAATAACAAAATAGTTACTTTAACTATGAACATTGCATATATGCATATACATACATATATACATGTATATATACATACATATATATATGAAGAGGAAAATATAATCTGGAGAAAGATACAAAGAAATATCAACACATAGGAACTTGGTTTCTGATTAACTGAAATTGTCAATCTCTTTTTTTCCTCAACACCTGGATTTATGTTTAAATTGCCTTTTCCTTATGCTAGGCCTATTCATAGCTCCCCTAGCTAAAGACCTTCCTAACTGGGCCTCCAAAATGGTCCTTCAGATATGACCTTTTCTCTTCCTACTCAAAACCAAGTAAAGAGAATAACAACTTCTTCCTATTTTCTCCATTCACTTAAGATGATGAAACAATATGAACAAAATCAGTATTTTTTCACCTGGGAGCCAGACTTCTGAATTAGGGAATGCAACTCCTCTCTCCCTTTTTATAACTCCTTTCTGATCCATCACTAAACATGTATTTAGCTAAACTCTTAAATTTATAACCCAAGTCTGCTTCCAACCACTGTCCTACCTCCTTCCCTCCCCCCAAACTGAGGAAGTTGTCTTTTCCCTATTAAGCATTTTAAATATTTTGAAATGTCATTAAAAAAGAAAAGTGTTTCCTTTTCCCTTCTCTACCTGTCTTACTATGTAAGGCATGTGGCTATAATGTGACAGGATGACTGGGCTGCTTTTTAACAAACATACAACACACTTTGCTAGTTCCTTCAAAGGACTATCCTGGGATGCTATATATTCATTGTAATTTTCCTGATGTTGCTCAAAACCCTTCTGGAGCTTTTTTTACAGAACTGCTTTCTGAGACAGGCCACAAGCCACATGACACTAATTATTCTGACTGAGGGAATAATTGAGCCTCCTCCTTTTCTACCTATGCCCTCCTTCTACAAAGGTCCATCAGGGTGTGTGGAAATCATGATGGAATTCCCCATACACACTTGAACCAGATAAAGGATTAAAGAGGAGTGTTCAGCTAAAATTCCCCAAATAGATTAAATTAGTCTTTATCCCTTCTTCTCCCCAGTGTATTTCTTTAATAACTCAGGAAAGATGAATCATGTCCCAGTAGAAACAAACCTGTGCATCATCTCACAGAATCTTTGCCTCTATCTCATAGACACATATACAGATATGTTCACACACCCACATCTCTCAGCTCTCTCTTCTGGGGACCATATATATTCTGAGGTCCTCCCTCTTCTCCCTAGAGACATTCTAGGGTCATTGGACCTGCTTGTGTTTTCAGATTTTCCCCAGCTATCTCACAGTCCTCTAAGAACTAACTAGCCATAAGAAGTAAACTCTTAGAGCTGGAAGGAAACTTAGATACCATTGAGTACAACATCTTCATTTTGTAGATAAGGAAAAGAGGCCCAGACCTGTGAACTAACTTGCCTAAGGTCAAACAGCAAAACCCAACTTCATTTAGACAATTAGGTTCCTAATATTCATATCTTTCATGCAGCATTTTATGCTACATTTGATTCTTACAACAACTCAAAAGCACTCTTAGTGCAAGTACAGTTGTTCCTACTTTAAAAGTGGAAAATTAAGGCCTAGAGAGGTAGGATGAACTACAACTAGTAATTACTAGAGATGGAATTTAAACTCAGGTCTTCTGACTCTAAGATCAGTGCTCTTTACACTAAGCTACCCTGCCTCCCTCCATACAGTAAATGGGGTTCACTCTTTGTGACCCCTGACCTTGGCTCCCTTCAAATTACTATTTCTAAAATAATATATCCATCATGTCTTCTGCTGAAGAAATTTCAGTGACTCTTAATTGCCTGCAAGAAAATGTCTAAACTCTTCATTCTAAGATGCAAGGGTCTTCAAAATCTGACTTAAACACAGCCTTCAACTTTGTCTCTCACTAGGGGTGAGTAGGTGGTGCAGTGAATAGAGCACCAGCCCTGGAGTCAGGAGGACCATACCCTTCCCCATACTGGTAGGCCCTTCTTTTTCCTCTCTGCCCCTTCAAGTCTTACGAAGCCTTTAAGGCCCAGCTCCAGTCCCACTTCTTCCGTGAAGGCTTCTCTGACTTCCAGGCCAAAGCAATCCTTCTGTTTTTTTGTTTTTTTTTTTTTTAATCCTATAGCTTTACTGTATAAGAGAATATGTCACTTATATTGACACTTAGTTGCCATGTATGCATTCATTATAAACAAGTATAATATAATAATATATAATATATATAAGTACACATTTTTTCCAATATTTATTTCATGAATGAAAAACTACACTATGAGCTCCGTATGGCAGAGACTAAATTTTCCCCTTTTGTAACCCCCTACATTGCCTAGTATAGGACACACAAAGAATAAAGAGCCCACTGAACAATCAACAGGAAGTATTTGTTTTGTATATAATAATTGGGCTCTCTCAGCTGTCAAGGATACTTTGGGTGCTATATCCTGTCAGAAGATGGACTTCTTGACAAAATGACCCTTATCAAAGCTTAGTGGGTAGAGACTTGCTAATAAGGAGGAATTAGCTAATAAAGGTGGAAGCAGAGACCTTTAGAACCCAGACTTACATGCCAAAAGGAAGCAGGAGCTGGGAGTAGCTGAGGTCAGGAAGAGAACATTGTCTGATCCAGAGGTCCTATAATCAGCTGGGTGTATTTTAGGATTCAATCCCCATGCCCTCAGGCTCAATTCTCTGCAGCTCTCTAAGACTATTTTATTTTCTTTCTTGTGGCTGTTGGTAAAGCCCCTTTGAAAAACCCATTCTTTGTCTTGAGTGAGCTGAGGGGTGTCCACTCCTTCAGTTAGGAGAACCTGAGGGAATTGGAGTGCCCTAAGGCCTGGCATAGATTGGGGTAGCAGTAGAAAACTACAAGGAAGACCTGTGACCCCCAACAGCTTTAGATGGCCAAGAATAATTGAATTCAACAGAAAGAAAACTTAAAAAGAAAAAAAAAATCCCAAGGGATGATGGCATTGGAACCAGCTCTGAAATTCAACCTGCTTTTTGCTCATGTGCCCATTTGCTCACCAGCATCCTTGGCCCAAAAAGAAAAACAGAACGACATGGAGTTTGGCTATCCTCCTCCCTCCCTTCTCCCCCACCCCCACCCCAAGGGTATACGCTCCCTTCCCCACCCAACTCTCCTCTCAAGCCAGCCACCTTCCAGCTCCAAAAGGATTTACCATGACAAACTCACTCACTCTCAAAAATTGAAGGCTGAACGGATATCCTTTGGGTGGGTGAGGGTTTGAAGGTTAAAAGAGGAGCCATCCACTACAATGGTGGAATTTTAAGTAGTTTAGAAAGCTGGTGGGTGGGCTGGAAATATTTGGGGGACAAGAGGATCTTCCTAGGACTACCCACGTCATAGTGTGTGGGTAGGCAGCTGCCTACTCAGCCTACACCCTGGGTGAGAGCAGTAAAAATAAAGCTGATGAAAGAACAACCCCACAAGGGCTTTGTTCCTGGCCTCCTCCTCTTCTGCCCTACAGAAGAAAGAAAGGGGGCATGAGGTAAGGCCAGCAGCCTATCAGGTGAGTGGATTTCCCTTCATCCCCCCTCTCATTTTTCTCATCCTTCAGCCCCAAAATCTCATCAGAAAGATCAAAGGAGTGAGAGGTAGAGAATAAGGGGAGAGGAAAGGCATTTACATTTGTGCAATTTGAAGGTGAGAGAAGTCTTCGTACCTGGATTAGCAGAATCCTGGGGCCTTCAGAAAGTTCAAATACCCGCTTTTTTGAGTAATGGTCAGCTAGTTTGCATTGATCTTAAGAATTTGCTTCTCATTTTCCCTGGAGTTCACTGTTCTAGGAAGAGCAGTGAGAAGAACCAGCTGACACAGCTCAAAAGTTTTATGAACCTCAGGTAGCTGCATAAAAGGAAATGTGAATAAATATTACATTTATTTGAATTTAATTTTTCTCCTTGTTAATAATAAAAGCCAATCTGGGGCTGAGGGATTTTTTTTGCTTTCTACCTTTCCTCTTACACTTGCCGACAGCTTCTGGGCAGGGGAATTATTTAGCTATTAACTTGATTTTCTGTAAATCATCACTCATTTACCTCCCAGAAGCCCCCAAATCCATCAGTGGTGATTGGGGAGAAGAAGGGGCTGTGTGGAAATCAATACTGATGTGTCCATTTTTTAAAAAGCAGATGTTAAATTGCAGTTATTGAGGCCAAAGTATCTGCAGGAGAAAGAAAGGACAGAGAGGGAGGAAGGGAAGAGAGAGAAACAAAATGAAAGAGGGATGGAAGGAGAAAAGGAGAAAGGGAAAGAGGATGGAGATGGAAAAAAGAGGAAGGAGGGAGGAAAGGAGAAAAAGAAGAGTGAGGATGAGAAAGAGGGAGAGAATGGGGAGAAAGAAATGAAGAAAAATTCTTGAGAGTGGAGAATATGTGTGTATATGTGTATTTCTTATGTCCCTCTCTCCCAAGCACCTAGCAATTGATAAACATTTTGTCACAATGGCAATCCAACTGTTAAATGGACTCACTCCATAACCTCCAAATGGGCATCAGGTGGTCAGATAGAAGCTGCTGTCTCAGACACCAGTCTCATCATGGACTGGTGAGACAGTTATTTCCACTATCAAGGTTTCCCAGAAGACTAATTAACCTGCTCTACCAAAACAGATAATAGCTCCCTAGAGGTAATTCTTCCTCCCTAAGAGAACAGTGATGTGACAACCCATCCCTGGACAAACCTTAACAACTCATCTATTGGGTATGGCTGGTCACTAAATGGCTTGTAGGGATATAAGTAGTGATCAGGAAGGTGAGTGCAGCGTACACTTACTGCTAATTCAGATCACCGGTAGAGAAATGATCTAGCTACCCCCAGATCAAGTCAAGTCAACAAGCATTAAATTAAGCACCTAATATGTGCCAGCACTGTCCTAAGCTCCTGGGATGCAAAGAAAGGCAAAAAGAACCTTTGCTCTCAAGGAATGCAGAATCTAATGGGGAGGATTAAAATGCCCAACAATTATGTACAAGCGAGCTATATAAAGAGAAAAAAATGGAAATAACCAAGTGAAAGCATTAGAATTAAGGAGAATCAGGAAAAGATTGAAGAAGGCAGGAATTTTGCTGAGACTTTAGAGATGCCAGCAACTGAAGATGAAGAGGGAGAGAATTCCATACACAGGGGACAGTGACTGAAAATACATGGAGTAGAGAGACTATCACATTTGTGAAACAGCAAAAAGGCTAGTATCATGGCATCATGTAATAAGTGGTGGGAAGTGAGGCATAAGAAAACTGGAAAGGTAGAGGGGGCCAGGTTATGAAGGGTTCTGAAAGCCAAAGGTCAGATTATTGTGGGACAATAGCTAACAATAAAGGAAGCACCTGCCAGGTATTTATGATTTCAGCATCACTGGGCTACTGGGGGCCAGTTAGGTCTTTGATCTTCCCAGGTGATCACTGGGGTTGGCCTCATCCCTCAACCATCCACCCATCCAGCACTATTCCTACAGTATTGGCAACTGAATTGTTTAAAGTATTTTGCCCTTCAGGGTCCCTCTACCATGTCAGGATTGAAAGGCAAGACCTTTCCAGCTGTCAGCCAGTGGAACTGAGCAACTAAATGGGGTTTTCAGACTGTATTCCAGGATCTGTGTGAGGGACACATTCCCTTTCCAGTGAGTCAGGTAATCTGGTGGCCCAAGATAGCCTGAATTACACATTCAACTACATCCCTTATTTGAGCTGGGGATTTTCTGGGGTAAGACCAGTTCTATGTACAACACACAGAAGAATACTTGTGAGTCCTACAACTTCTATTCTCCATGAAGTATGGAAGTCATACAGATGCAGGAACTGAGGCTATGAGAGGCTGAGGGGCTTGCCCAACATTATACAGCTGGTAAGTATTGGAGCTGGGATTCAAACCCAGTCTTCTAACTCCAAGTCCAGCATTCATTCAAATAGACCATGCTGCCAGTGTGTAGGATAAAGATAGACACACACTACAGGGAGTTTAGAACAGTAGAAGGAACCCTAAGTCTGGAGATAGAAGTCTAAATCCTGCCCTGATGTCACTGCCTCTGATGTGTGACCTTGGGCAAAGCATTTAGCTTCCTGGCCTCGGTTTCCTCATTGGTAAAAGGAAAAAGAGTGAACTAGATGACTTCTAAAGTACTTTCTAACTCCAGATCTGGGCTTCTTGGAAGTTCCAGCCACATGACATCTCTTGGACTGTCTTGGGGCTGCCAGGCATCCTCAATATGTCTGCTTCTGTGCTTGATATCACTGAGCTAGTTAAAAGCCAAAGGAGCAAAGAAGAGTGGCTCAGTCCAGGTGGAAAGTGCAGGTATATGCAGTTGTTCCATACTAAGGTCCCTCATGCAAAGACTTAGTCTTCTCACATATAATACTCAGATATTTTATTATTTCCAGGACCTATAATTTCATAATTGTGGGTCCTCCTGCCATCTATACATCTCAGAAGACCACCTCACTAAGTTGTTTTGACCAAAAAAAAATTCCTCACCCTGTGGCCAGCCTGCTGATCTTAGGTGATCTGGGCCGCAGGTGACAGATGCCAGTCAATGTTAGGTCCATGCTTCAGTTTTCCCCATCTTGAAAGGATGTGCTAGAATTGGATTTTGCCAGCCATGGAGAAGTGGGGGGGGGGTGGGTTGGATCACCTCTGTGCTATGGTGAGGCATTGAAGGGGGCAGGGCCTTAATGGAAGATGAAATTCAGACAGAGCTGAGAGAAAAGTTCACAGTAGGTATAGAGTCTCCACGGCCATTGTACCCTTTGAAGGAGGCAAGGAATCCAAAGGATTCCAAAGGAGGATCCAAAGTAATAACAGCTGCCATTTATATGGCATTTTAAGGCTTGCAAAGCACTTCACATTTATTATCCCTTTCAATCTTCCCAATGATCCTATAGAGGGTAGGTGCTATTATTATCCCTATTTTATAGATGAGGAAACTGAAGCTGAGAGAAATCAAGTTACTTGGCTAGGGTTGCACAGCTAGATATAAGGTGAGATTTGAAACCAGGTCTTACTGACTCCAGGTGCAATGAGGGGTGTGGCCTTCTAGGTCCTTGGGTGCAGCCTTTTGGCTGAGTCCAAGTTTTACAGAACAAATAATAAGGGGATTTGTTCTGTGATGTTTTAATTCAGTCAAAGAGGGCCACGTGTGACCTCGAGACTGAAAGTTCCCCACCCCTGGCCTCTGTGCCACATTGCCTTTTCATGGGAAATGGGAATCCTCTAGAAGAAAGCACCCTGGTCTGCAGGGCTAGCAGTTCCTAATGAAGCATTCTATAGATTTCTTTCTCCTGCTGCTGCTTGCCTATTATGAATGATACCTGTGGGTACAAAGTATACAGTAAAACTAGGTCTGGACATAATTCTTGTATTTCCATAAGGGCTACTCCTGATGCTGCTACTCCTGCAATGTCCATTCCTATCAAGAAACAAAGCAAATTTTTGAGTTGTATAGGAGGGGGAAGGTAGGACAGTCCCATCTGGGCAACAGGAAGGGCTATTCCTACAACCAGGCCATTCATTGATTGCCTCCAGTCATACAGAGAGAGGGACTAACAAAGCCATAACCAGCAGATTTTGTGCCCAGGGCAAGCAGATTAATATATCACCAAGCATCAATCACCAAGCATTACCTAAGCACCTACTATGTCCCAGTGTATTAAACACTGAGGACAAGTCAGACAGTCCTTGCCCTCATGCTCACATTCTACTGAGAGGGAGAACATTTCCCCAGACGAGTGTCCACCCACAGATGCTATTCATAGGGTGACAGGACCCCAGATTTAGAGATAGAGGAGCCTTTAGAGATCATCTAATTTAATTGGCCAATGAAGAAACTGAGGTCCAGGTTGGTTAAGTAATAAGACTAAGGTGAGCCACACAGGTAATGAGTGGGAGTTAGAATTTAAATTCAGGTCCTGTTCATCCTTTGAATTCAATGTTCTTCCCATTGTTCCATACTTCTTCCCACTTTTGGAGGCCAAGAGATCTGTAGACCAAGGAAGAGCTCCTGTGAGTGTGGTCGTTACCATGCCATCTGGGAGCTTTGAACTAATTATTCTTGTTAATGGGTGCTAAACTCAGTGGATGTGAAGCAGTGAAAAGACCATTGGTCTGTAGTCAGAAGACCTGGGCTCAAATCCTGCCTCTGACACTACTGCCTGTGTCACCTTGGGCAAGTCATTTAACTCACCTAGATTTCAGTTTTCTCATTGGTTAAATGAAGGCATTGTAATAACTGGCTTTTGAGGTCCCTTCAGGCTTTGCCTCTGTAATGCTATGGAGGCAGATACTGCCAGCCCTCACTAAATTTTAGCACCCAGGGGCAAATCCCAGTCACCTTACCCTTGTAGTTCAGGCAACCAGGATGGTGAGGGGATTTGGGTACATATTAATTGAAGATTAATTGAAGGACTGTGGATGTTCAGCCTAAAGAAGATGTCATTAGGGCAAGGGAGTTGTTTTCAAATATTTGAAGGTTATTCAGGCTCAAAGGTGTTGGTATTACTTGAGAGGGCAGAACTATCACCAATAGGGGAAAGTTACAGGACACTATATATTCCAACCAAATAAAAAGAATCCCTTTCTAACAATTAGAGTTGTTCAAAAATGAGATGGGCTGCATTCTGAAGCTGGGAAATCTTTGCCTCTAGTGGTGGGGCCTGAATAGGGACATTATGAATGCAATTCATGCTTCTGGTGAGTCTTGGAATGGATGACCTACCTCTGAGATTTCCAATTCATCCGTTCCAAGGCAACCTCCCCTAGTCCTCCACTCCTACTGTGGCCCACAGGATGAATTGCTGACAAAATTTCACCATTTGCAAGAACAGCTGGAGTTCCCTCATCAGCTTTGGCTGCAAGTCTCAGAATCAGGGCAGCTCAGAGTTATGTCACCTGAAGCAGGAGAGGGGATGGGATTGGGGGAGAGGGGATTAGGGCATCCTCTTGTACAAACTAGACAGCTAGAGGGAGGCAGTGCTGAGCTAGCCCAACAGCTCTTTGGCAGCTGCTGCTGCTCCCTTTAATCACATTCACATTCTGCCCTGCCTGTGTGCCAAAGCTAGTTTGCTTCACCTAGAAAAACCCCCTGCCTGGTCTTCAGTCCATGATTTTTAATCACCCCAAATAGCCATTGGAACGGAATGAAAATGTACCTCCCTGCTCTTCTTCTGGCATTCCCCTTAGGTGCCCCTTTGAGAACCTTCCTTTAATTGACCTTCCCTTAGTTGGATCAACAATACCTTGAACCTGGATCTAAAGTCCAGGGGCCCCACAAAAGCTGCTGTGTTTGATGCTAATCTATTAGTTATCTCCCCAATCAAGATTCCCCAGTAAACTGAGTCACCTGTACTCTTAGAACAGCTAAATAGGCCTCTGCTCCCATATGTGACAGTCCTGCCCAATCCCTGTACAGGCCACAGAGACTGGGAGGTGTCAGACACCAAACTCCTTATGGGGAGAGAGCCATTCAAAGTAATTGCAGCATACAGATTTTGTTAATACAGTTGACATATAGAGAAATGAAGTAGAAGACAACCGTATTTTGCCCCTCTACTACAACATTTTAGTCTGCTTAGCTTCCATCAACTAAGTGACCCAGTGCTTCCTGGCCCTCTCCCTCATTTTCATATCTTTAACCAAGACCATCTCCAGTAGCCCAAAGGCAAGCCAATCTGACTGGGCTGTCAGTCATCTAGTATTTAATATACTATGTATCAAGCACTGTGTGCTAAATAATGGGGATAATAAAGAAAGGTAAAGAGATACTTAGTCTCTGCTCTCAAGCTCACAGTATGATAGAAGAGAAAACACCAATAACTATGGACAAAGGATAAATTTGAGGTAGTCTCAGAGGGAAGACACTAAGAAGCAAGACTGGGAAAGACTTTTTGCAGAAGGTAAGACTTCGGCTGACCCTGAAGGAAGCTAGGGGAGCTAGGAGGTAGAGAACAAGAGGGAGGGCATGTCAGGCATGGGGGACAGACAGTGAAAATCCTCAGAGTTGGGAAATGGAGCGTCCTATTGGAGGAATAGCGAGAAAGCCTTTGTCAATGGATCACAGAGTATGTGGAGAGGAGTTAAGGTGTAAGAAGACTGAGAAGGTAGAAAGGGACCAGTTATAAAGGGCTTCAAGAGCCAAACAGAGGGTTTTATGTTTGATCTTTGAAATAATTAGGAGTCACTAGAGTTTATTAAATACAGAGGGGGAAGTCATGACATATTAAGTCCTGCATTTTAGGAAGATCAATTTGACAGCTGAGTAGAAGATGGATTAGAATGGAAAGAGATAAGGCAAAGAGAACAAACACAGCCAATTACAATAGTCCAGGCATGAGGTGATCAGGGCCTGTGCCAGGGTGGTTGCACTGTCAGAGGAGAGAAGGGGATACATATGGGAGAACTTATAAAGATAGAAATAACAGGACTTGACAACTGCTTGAAAAGGAGGGGAGGGATGAGAGACAGTGAGGAGTGGAGTATGACACCCAGGTTGTGAGCTTGGATTATTGGGAGGATGGAGGGATCCTCAGCAGTAATAGGAGAGTTAGGAAGAGGGAAGGGTTTTTGGGAAAAGCTAATGAATTCAGTTTTCTATACATTGTGTTTACAATGTCTTTGGGACATCCAGTTTGAGGTGTCTCAAAGGGAATTTAAGGAGCAAAGCCAGAAGTGGGAAAAGGCATTAGGGCTGGACAAGTAGAACTGAGATGATCATTGAAATCCTGGAAGTTGATGAGTTCATCATGTGAAATAGTGTAGAAGGAAAAGAGAAGAGGGCCCAGGACTGGTCCTTGGAGGACACCTGTGGTTAGCAGGCATCACATGGGTAAAGACCCAGCAAAAGAGATTTAGAAGGAGTGGTCAGATAGGTATGAGAAGAAATAGGAGAAAGGAGTACCCAGAAAACCTAGAGAGAAAAGACTCTCAGGGAGAACAGGGCAATGGATAGCGTCAAAAGCCACAGAGGTCAAGAAGGACGAGGATTGAGATGAGCACAGACTTTAGATTTGGTAATTAAGAGATCATGCAACCAACAACCTAGGGCCATTTCTTTGAAAACAAGATTTCTTGCCAATAGGTTACTATCAAATGATTGTCAAACACCCTGGCATCCACTTTATGGGGATATTACAGGGTCATAACTAGGGCATGATTAACATATTTAAAATTTGCCAGCATCTTGGTGCCTTTCCCTTTTGTGGGACCTCACACAGTAATAACAGCTAACATTTATATAGCAGTTTATAGACTTCTAAAACACTCGGCATCCATTACCCTGTTTGATCCTCACAACCACCAGCTGTGTATGCTGGTAAATCTTTAACAACTGATTCTCTGAAAGAAAAAAACAATTGTACATATGATGTACTTTTAAATTTAATCTACATTATTAATATTTTTCAGTACTTTTTTTTTTTTTGGAGGGCAATTGGGATTAAACAACTTGCCCAAGGTCACACGGCTAGGTTTTTGTTTGTGTGTGCATTAAGTGTCTGAGGCCGGATCCGAACTCAGGTCCTTCTGACTCCAGGGCCGATGCTCTACTCACTGCGCCACCTAGCTGCCCCCCTCAGTACTTTCTTAAGGCTAAACAATCAATAAAACAATCAACTGAGCCCTGATTTGTAGCTTTTGCCAATTTCTGAGGTTCACGCTGAAAATTTAACAATTGGCTCTCCAGAGCCTGTACAAGCAAGCTCCAGCATGATCCTGAGTCAGCCACCCTTTGAGGTAGATGCTGTCACTATCCCCATTTTACTGATGCAGAAAACTAAAGCTGAAGGAGCTTTGGTCAGGGCCACACAGTGAATATCGAAGGGAGGTTTTTGAGCTCATGTTTTCCCAACTCCAAGTACAGTGCTCGATCCATTATGCTACCTAGCCATATCACTATATAACCACAAGAGTGATGGTTACCACTATGCCATACCCAGGGAACATGCAGGACCAATGAAGAGTGGATGTGGATGAGCCTACAGGCAGACACATGGCAGTATCAGAGTATTGTTTGGAGCATATGCATTTATTAAGTGTCTGCTGTGTGCTTACACTGGGAATCCAAATACAAACTTGAGACAATCTAGCAGCAGAGTCCTCCTTGATGTTGCTCAAATAGGACCCTCCATCTCCCAGCTTTGTGTCCATTTCATTTTTTGTTCCTGTGCCTAGAATGCTCTTCCTGCTCACCTCCACCTCTTGGCTTCCCTGGCTTCAAATCTGACCTTGGTGCTTCCCTCTTCACTGTATCCAGCCAGTTGTTAAGTCTTGCCAGTTCTACCTCTATAACATATCCATCCTTTTTTCTACACTCACAGAGCTCATCCATGTCCTTGTCACCTCTTGTCTCTATTGTATTAGACTTTAAATTGGACTCCTGACCTCTGGTCTCTCCCTTCTCCAATACTGCCTCCCCTTAGAGCAAGTAGTAGAGTATAAAATATAGGTCTGGAAAGGTAGGAAGGTTCTGAAGGGTTTTAAATGACAGAATGATAAAAGGGAAGCCTTATATGAAATAGTGCGGAATGAAGTAAGCAGAAACAGGACAATTTATACAATAACCACAGTACATTGGGACAACAACCAGCTTGGAAAGGCTTAAGAGTTCTAGTGTAATGACCAACTAGAATTCCAGAAGGGGAAGGATAGAGTGTGTTACCTGTGAAAAAGATGTGTTGGCCTCAAGATACTGAATGAGAGGGACAGTTTTGATCACGGACAATGTAGGAATTTGTTTTGTTTGATTGTGCATATTGGTTAAGGGCTCCTGTTTTTATTTTCTTTTGGGGGGAATAGGTGGCAGGGAGAGAGATGATCTCCCAAAAATGAGAACAGAAGGAATCACAAATAGGACACCTTTGAAAGTTACATATCGAATCAATTATGTACTCAAAAAGCAAGCTTTTTTTCATAATAGAGAATCACAGTTTCATATACAATCCCTTCCTTGTCCCACAATATACATGGAGATGCTTGTTTTATTTGGATTTGGACGTTCAGAATCAAACAAAATAAAATGAAAGAGAAAAAAATGCTGACTTTGGATCCCGGAGTCCTGCCTTCAGATCCTGGCTTGATTGAGGTATGACCCCAGCTCTCTGTCTGTTTCCTCATCTGGAGAATGAGGGGATTGGACTAGATCACTAAGATTCCCCTTCAGATTCACATTTCTGGTCCCATGAGTGCATTGGTGAAGTAGGGTTCGTTACACTTTACAAAGTGCCTTCCTCAGAAAGCCTTCACAAAAGAACCTTGCTAATATTGTCTCAATATAAACACAGACAACTGAGACTTCCCAAGGCTCACACCGTTAGTAGAAAGCAAAGCCAAGACTCAGATCTAGGTCTTCTTACTTCAGGTCCTATGGTCTTTCCAATCTATCATGTTATATCACCTCTTGTTGTATTATGGAGTAAGTACCAGCTAAGGTCCCCTCAATTCAAATCCTTGCCACTCAGCATGACACTGTGTACAAATCATGTAGTCTTTTTGTGCCTCAGTTTCTTCATCTATAAAATTGGGATAATAATCCCTTCCCTGTTCATCTCACAAAGGTGTTGTGGAGATCAAAGGAGATACTGTATATGAAAGTGTTTTGAAAACCAGCAAACACTGAAAAAAAAAGGGAGGTTTTGTAGTATTATTATTAGGAAGGGCATCTACAGGTCCAGTGCATGTTTGTTGATTAGCATGAGGGGAAAGGGCTGAGAGACCTAAAAGGATCTATTTAATTCAGTAAACTTTTTAAAGCAGCTTTCATGTGCAAGCCATTGCTACTAAGGATAGAAATGCAAAAAGCAAGACAGTTTCTGATCTCAAGAAATTTACACTCGAGTAGGGGATGCAACTTGTATACAGATTAGTTAATACAAAATATATAAAGACTAATTTTCTTTAAAGTGGGGAACTTTTGACAACTGGGGGAACAAGAAAGGTCTCACCCAGGTGGTAGCACTGAATTGTACTTACCTATAGCATCCATCTCAGGTTTATTGTGAGGATCCAAGGAGACAATATGTGTAAAATGCCTTGCAAGCTTTAAAGCAATATATATATGTAATTATCATGTCATCTAAATATCTTGTTTCACAGATAAGGAAACCGAGGCCTAGAGAGTTTAAGTGACTTGCCCAAATCACACATGTGAGCTGGGACTTAAACCCTGGTCCTCTGACATGAACCTGGTGCCCTTTCCACTATACCACGCAACTGTCCTGTAGGGGAAAGAGATTTCAATCCATATTTGTGAATGTCCCTATTTTATGAGTTTCTTTGGTCTAAGTGGGATTAAATTCAGTCACGACCTGAGATCCTGGATACTGAAAAAGGGCATCTAGGGCAGGACTTGCATGCTTTTAGGGGGGGAGTGAGTCAAAGATAAGTGTTCAAAAAGGATTATATCTGTCTGGGCAGCTCTTTCTAAATTATATCTAGGCACACTCTTAGGATCGTGGACATGAGGATCATTTTCATTCATAATAAAGCCCTAGGCTTAACATCTCGTTTTGGGCTTGGTGGCAAAGGAGGCCTATTGGTGGCACAGGTCGCATTTCTCTAATCCCAGGCTCTCCTCTGGCTGGAGAAAAAGATTTGTGTGATGCTATGTTGGTTGGTTTGGCTTAACTCTTTTACTTAGTCACAAGGAAGGTGCTTTAGAGGGAGGGGAGTTATATATTAGGTATATTTTATGCTACAGTGTAAAAAAAAAGTCATCAATAAAGTTTTTTTTTTTTTAATGTATGACTCAGAGCTAGCAAAGTATTTTACTTATATTGAAGCAAATACTCCTCTGCTGACATCCTTGTGAGAGGCAGGGACAATGGCTGAGATGCCTGCTGGAGAAGGGAGGCTAGATCAACGGATAGAACCTAAATCACCTTGACCTTGGCTCTGACTCACAAATCTCTTAGGTCCCCTACTCGGATGGCAAAAGGAGATTGGCTATGTTCTAACTATAGATGGTGACCCCAGCTCAACACTAGGTAACTTTCTGAATGCAGTAAATCTAACACTATTATTCTCCAACTTGATATAGTAAGCTGTGTCACTTTGAAAAGAAATACATAACTGTATATTAGAGGAATCATGGATCTCCTCATTCATGCTTAGAACAAATTTATTACAATGTAAGAAAGCCTGAATAGCATGAATTTATTATAATGATTTAACACTTCTAGCACTTGAGTTAAAAATGCCCTGTCCATAAATAACTGTCCCTGGAAAACACAGCGAATTAATAGAGTTTACCATTTCCCAATGTTATATAAATCCAAGGGGCCTAAATCATCTTCAGCTTGAAGAAGATTACTGAAATTTGGCCCCAAACCCATCATATCTCAATAGGCTGAAATAAGGACCAAGAAAGAGATACCTTCTCTCTCTCACCTTCCCTAGGACTTTAAGGGCTGCCTCTGAGTTGGATCATGAATGAGGTGTGGGGGAGAAGGGTATCACAGATCACAAATCTCTGCATTGAGGATAATGGGGAAGGTCCTTTGGGAGGGGAGAGACCTGTGGGCCTAAATTAAGGCACATTTCCTATTAACAGGGATGTCTTGGCGCTCTAGTCTGATTAGGGACCATGTGACTGAATGGGTAAGAGGAATGAGAGGTAACTGGGATATTAAGAAGGAATATGGCTTCTGCTCAACAAGAGAGTGGCTTCCACCTGACATGGATCCCAGTTACAGGGCTGTAGTTGGTGTTCGACCTGCCTTGCTCCTGTAAGCATGGAGTGGGGAGCAGGGTTCTCTAAAGTGTCTTCTCTTGAGATTGGTCTAACTTTGGATTTGTTCAAGGGATACTCCAGAGGGAAGTATTTCAATTCAATTCAATTCAAAAGCATTTACTAAATATCTGTAGCATGCCAGATTCATTGTGCTAGGGACTTGGACATATAAAAGCAAAATTAGAATGGGGACACGGGGAAGGATGGGAAGAGGGGAGAAGAGAAACATATACACAGATAATAGGGACAACCTTTGATTTCAGTGGGATAGGGCACTCTCAGATAAAGAAACATCTTCTACCAATGCAGGTCTGTGCTTTCCACCCAATCTATAGCCTGAGAGAGCTGCTTGGACCACTAAGAGGTTAAGTGATTTGCCCAGGATCACATAGCCATTAGGTGTCCAAAAATAGATAATGATACATACCAAATATAAAAATTGGGTTCAGAATTTTCTAATTTTTCAGTTTGTACTTGAATTTCTTAAATATGTCAACAAGACAATTGGCTAACCTAAAAATGTAAATTCTCTGGTCTAAAAGGTTCCCAATTTGATGTTCTAATAGAAGAGCTAACTCCACTACTTGACCTGGTTATTGGCAAAAACCAACTTTAAAATTGTATTAAAATCTATTTTGCAAGAAATTTTAATAGAAAAGGGAATCTCTATGAGTGACCAGAGTTGCTAGCAGCTGCTCTGAAGTTCCACCAATCCTAGTGTGCCCAAGAAGAGGAGATCTCTAGAGGAGCAGACAACCAGAAAGCTGTATGAGATGAGACATCTGAGCCTTAACATATGATGGACTCATGACAAGAACAATTTCCCCTTTTTACTATTTACTTTTCCCCTATGCACCTTTTATCTGTAAGTTTTGCTTACCAAAGGGGGTTGCCCCTAATGGCTCACATCAATGCTTCAGTCCTTCTCTCTCCCCCTTTCACTCACAATGTTTCCCATCATAAGTCCCATAGTTAAAAATCCTTGACGAAGCATTTGTTATATCAGTTATGATTCATTGCCTCTCAAAAGTATTGAAGGGGAAGGAGAGAAATGATTATTAATAACCAATTATTAATATTGGAATTCAAGGCTTTTTTCACTTTTTAAGTTTCTCAAAAGAGAAACCCAGTCCTTGTAGGTTAGTCAGTCTCTGAAGGATAGGACTGACCTAATTCTTGGGCAACATTCTCCTCAAACTTGGGTAGATCCCCACCCAATTTGGAGAGTTTATTTCTGAATAAAGTGTAAATAGAATCTAATATAGGTGAATTCCAGAGCTAAAAATATTAGGTTCATACCCCCTGAAAACCCCATTGTTCAGCTTGAGCAGTCTGGTTGGAGATGTATACCTTTGTCCAGATAGCTGACGGCAGTTGAGTCTTATTATCAAGCCATATTCTCAGCAGGAGGTTTTCAGTCCACCTCCATATCCAATCCCTCATTAACTGTTGACCAATCAGGGTTGATCTCTGTCTTTCAGTGGTACCCACTTTTCCAAAGGTATCTAAGCATTAGATGACCTCCATGGTTTCTCTTTGATTACTGAGAGAGACCACTGACTATAAACATATTGATTTGCTAGCTTAATTAATAAATTGATTATTAGTTACCCAGAAACTTTCAGGCTTTTCATTTGTCACAATTCTTTACTATTAATCCATAGCAACTGTTCCAAACTTACTTCCCTCTCCTAGATAACCCACCTCATCTCCTACTTTACTTGAAGTAATTCAGCATCAGTTATTTCCATATCCTCCCAACAACTCAATAACTCCATATTTACACCCATACTTACTTTTTTCCATTCATTGCAAAGAATGAGTCTTCCTGAGAGGTTGGATTAGACAGCACCTGAAGTCCCTTCCAGCTCTAGATTGATGAGCCTTATTATATACGATCCTTTCCAAAGCTCACTCTTATGTAAAATAAGGGATATGAACTAGATGACCACCATTGTTTTTCTGTCATTTCAGTCATGTCTAACTCTTTATGACTCCATTTAGATTTGTTTTTTTTTTTCTGAAAAGATACTGGAGTAGTTTGCCATTTCCTTCTCTAGCTCATTTTACAGATGAGGAAACTAAGACGAACAGGGCTAAGTGACTTCCCCCCAAAGCTACCAAGTATCTGAGGCCAAATTTGAACTCAGGAAGATGAATTTTCCTAACTGCAGGACTTGTACTCCATAGACTATGGCACCACCTAGCAGCCCATAGATAATCACTACATTCCCTTTAAGCTTGAAATCCTCTTTCTTCTTTTCGGACTTTGCTTGTCCATTATGTATTTCCTTATTTTCAATTTCTCCTTGAGGTTTCAGTTAGAGATTTTCTCTTTTTACTAAATACGTTCAAGGCTTTGGTAGGGCCCTTCATATGACTCTGCAAGCCCTTCTAGCTATAGTCCCATTTCCTTTTCACAGAGAAATCATCTCCATCAGTGCTGTCCACTTTCCTCACCATCTACTTCTTGAATACACTACCATCTGGCTTCCACCATTTACAACTAAACTGAAACTGCTGATTTAAACTCTTTAATCTCCTCTCCATGTCTAATCTCTCACTATGTCCTGTCAGTTTTTCCTTTCTAATGTCTCTCATGAATCTCTTCTTTATTCCCATTGTTTCCTCCTTAGATTTATTACTTTATACCTACACTATTTTTGCAATGACGTCTTAAGAAAAATCCTTGCCTCTACTTTCTCACCTCTCAAATATATCCTAAAACACTCTATTAATTCATTCTCATACTCAGAAATCTTCAATGGTTCCTTAAATGTCTAGAAATATACTTCAAATGTATTGATATGGGACCAGGTCATGAAGGACTTTGAATACCATTGTCTATGCCAAAGGAAAACTGGACTGGTCAGCATTCCTCAAATATACCTTGTTCTTTCCATGTTCCACAATGTTCATGATATTCCCCTAGATAAGATGTTTATTCTTTTTCTTCTTGATTATATAAATACCATTCATTCTTTAAAACTCTATTTTTATAAAATAAGTTATTTCTTCCTAAGAGTCATGCTTAATCTTTTAAATTTCGTTACATATATTTTTGATTTCTTTAATATGTGTGGTTGTTTTTATGTTGTTGTCACTGTGTAAATTATGTGTTTTCTTGGCATGGTTTACTTTGTATCAGTTTATGTAGATCTTTCCATGCTTTTCTATATTCATTACACATATCATTTCTTAGAGTATAGTAATATTCCATTACATTTATGTACCACAATTTGTTTAGCAACTCCCTAATCAATGCACACTTTATTTACACTTCTTTGCTATTATAAAAAGTGCTGTTATACATATTTTAGTGTACATGCAGACTTTCTTCTCATCAATGGCTTCCTTGAGGTATAAGCTCAACAACAGAGTCTCTAGCTCAAATGGTATTGTCATTTGAATTCACTTTGTATAATTCCAAATTACTTTACAAAATAGCTGTTTCACAACTCCACCAACAATGTATTAATGTGCTTATTATCCCACACCCATTTTAGATTAACTGTTGCCATTTTTTGAGGTTATCTTTACTAATTTTCAGGGTATGAGGTGAACCAAAGAATTTTTCTGATTTGCATTTCTTTTATTATTAGTGATTTGAAACATTCTTTCATATAGTTATGGAAACTATGCATTTATTTTTTGGGGAACTGTTTGTTCAAATCCTTTGACTACTTACCAATTGGGGGAATGGCTATTTGTAAAGCCAAGCATGAGCAGCTTTCCAGAGGACTACTGCTGTGAACAGCTTTCAAGGTTCTGATTACATAGTATAGTGAACTCTCTATTTATTCAATAACAAATCAGAGCAAAACATTCACAGAAAATCAAGGTACAGCATTCACAATGTTACAACTTATCACAGAAAATCAAAATATAGTATTCACCATGTCACAGCTCAACAAATTATCACTAAAATGGCCGCATAGTTTTCACCAAAGTGGTCACATCATTTTCAACAAAGTACAATCATTTAGTCAATCACAAAATCCTTAATTCAATCACAGTACAAAAGTCAAAGTTATCCACCCCCAAGTCACAATAAATCATAATCTTCTCAGTCAGCACACAGTATCGAAGTAGTCTTCTTTCAGCTTGACTTGAGGCTGGCTCTCAGGTCTCATGGTTACTCTTCTATGGTCCTAGCTCCAACTGTCACCTGGGTTCAAAGTCATGCAGCTCCCAGTTCCTTGTCCAGTTCTTCATTCCCATTCCATATTAAAGTTCACAGTGTCCAGTCCACTTCAAGTCCTTTACAGTTCCTGTTTCTGGGAAGATAAAGCTTAAAAGAGCCACAATAATATTCATGTACATTGCCACACCATCATCAATTCATTATCTGCCTGTGAAATCAACTCAGACATACCAACAAGGTCTGAGAACTCAACACAAATCATCAACATAGAAATCAACACAGACCCACACACAAGGTCCAAGAAGTCAGCACAAATCATCAGTAAAGTCTCAGGACCTCCAAAACCCTCTTCTAGGACTTCTGTAAACATACAACCAGAACATCCTCTTTCAGGGCTTCCATTAAGGTCCCAGGGCTTCTGTACAAAGTATCACAAACAAACATCAACATAGACAGAGCAAACAGAGTGCTGGGATACCACAAGTTTTCTCCTTCTTGACTCTGCCACCACAAAAGTCCTCTTCTCAGTTCTGCTGTCTCTAGCCTGGGCCTCTCCTTATACATGGTCATTAGCTTCTCCCTTTCCTGTTTCAGGAGTTCATGAGTTCTAGGGTTCACAAATTGTGGAGTTCACATGTTCTATTTCTTAACAGACTTGATAAAAGGCTGAAAAGAAACTTGAACTGAAACAAGGTGTTAATTCAATAGCTAAAACAAGGTCTGAACTACTTCTGTGCTTGCCATATACTAATATATATATATATATATGTATACACACATATATGTGTATATATATGTGTGTTTGTGTGTGTATGCATACACATATGCACTATATATGTATTGTTTCTATAACTTAGGTACTAAACCCTTATCAAAAAGATTAATAAAAATATTTCCCCCATTCAACTACTTCCCTTATTCTAGATGCATTAATTTTATCTGTGCAAAAGTATTTCCGTTTCATGTGATCAGAGTTATCAATTTTATCTTTTGTGGTTGACTCAATTTCTTATTTGGAAGAGTATGTATCCTACTCATAGCTATGAGAAGTGCATGTTCTGCTTCTCTCCTAAGTTTTTAGTACTATGATCTTTAATATTAAAGTAGCAAATTCACTTAGAATGTATTGTGGAATATGGTGTAAGGTTTTGGTCTAAGCCTAATTTCTGCCAGACTGCTTTCCAGTTTTCTCAGCAGTTTTTATCAAATAGCTTTTCCTAGGTAATTTATGTTTTGTATTTTTTCCAACACTAGGTTAATGACTTCTATTATTTCTTATCCTACTTTATTTATTACATTGATCTCTTTTTAACCAATATGATGATTTTGTTGAATTCTGCTTTATATGATGAATTATGCTTTATACAATAGCTTGCATTCTGGAAATGTTTGTTATTCTACCTTTATCCCCATTTATTTTTATTATCCCCTTTATAGTCTTGATCTTTTGTTTTTCTAAATTAATTTTATTATTATTTTATTAAGTTTTATAAGGCATCCCTTTGGTAATTTGATTGGTAAACCATTAAAAGTGTAAATTAATTTTGTTAGTTTTGTCATTTTTATTATATTGGCACAATCTAGCCAATAACATTGAATATTCCTTCAGATATTTAAGTTGTTTTTTAAAAATTTTCTTAAGTAACACTTTGTAATTGAATCATAGAGGTCTTTTGTATGCTTTGGAAAATCAATTCCCAGCTATATTAGGCATTTTGCAATGACTTAAAATGGTATTTCTTTTCTATTACTGCTTCTTCAATTTTATTATGATAATAATCATTACTATAAAGAAATGCAATTGATTTGGGTGGTTATTTTCTAGCTTGTAACTTTGATGAAGCTATTGTCTCAATTAGTATCTTTGCTGATTCTAAAGGATTTTTCAAATATACTATCATATCATCAGCAAATAGGGATAGTTTTATCTTTTTTTTTTACTTGTATTTATATCTTTGATTTCTTTCTCTTGTCTTATTGCTGTTGCTAGCATTTGCAGGCCTATATCAAATAATAGTAGGAAGAGTGGGCATTCTTGCTTTCCTTCTGTATTTATTAGAAAAGATTCTAGTGTATCTCCATTCCATATGATACTTGCTTGCTTTTGGTTTTAGTTAGATGCTTTTCGTGATATTAAAAAAAAGATTCCTGTATGACTATACTTTGTAGAGTTTTAGTATAAATTAGCACTGTACTTTATCAAAAGCTTTTTCTATTGAAGTAATTATTGGTTTCAGAATTACTGGTTTTTAATGTGATTATGTTTATTTTCCTAATGTTAAGCCTTCCTTATATCCCTGGTATAAATACAACTTGGTCACAATGAACAAATAAATGAATGAATTCAAATAATTCTTATTTGAATCACTGTAGTCTGACAGAGTTTTGTTTATCATTTCAAAATAAATATTCATTAATGATATTGCCTGATGGTTTTCCTTCTGTGTTTTATCTTTCCTTACTTTAAGTATTAGGACTTTATTTATCTCATAAAAGAATCCTGGTAGGGTACCTTTATTATTTTTGAGAATTATTTGTGCATTAATTGTTCTTTACAAGTTGGTAGAATTGGGGCAGCTAGGTGGTACAGTGAGTAGAGAACTGGCCCTGGAGTTAGGAGGACCTTAGTTCAAATTTGACCTCAGATACTTAACACCTACTAGCTATGTGACCTTGGGCAAGTCATTTTACCCCAATTGCCCTGCCTTCCCCCCCCCCAAAAAAAGTTGGTAGAATTCTCCTGTAAATCTTTGAGGACTGGAAATTGTTCCCTACCTCCCACCCCCTGTAAAGCCAAGCACAAGCAGCTTTCCAGAGGTTCTGATCACATAGTATAGTGAACTCTCTATTTATTCAGCAGTAAAC
Source organism: Gymnobelideus leadbeateri (assembly GCA_011680675.1). Lineage (NCBI taxonomy): Eukaryota > Metazoa > Chordata > Mammalia > Diprotodontia > Petauridae > Gymnobelideus > Gymnobelideus leadbeateri. The sequence continues at coordinate 190,712 of WOXC01008043.1, read as the reverse complement.
TAAAGCAAAACTGGAAACCCAAGTACATTCACTGGAAACCAAAGTACAGCATTCACAATTACATAACAGAACAACTTATCACTCAAGTGGCCACATAGTTTTAAACAAAAGATATCATTCAGTACATCCTTAACTCAATCATCCTTAAGGAGCAATCCTCCTTAAGGGATACAAAGTATAAAGGTCTCCCACCCCTAGGTCACAGTAAATCATGATCTTATCAGCCAGCACTAAGTACCTAAGGAAAGGTCCTTTCATCTTGGCTTGAGGCTGGCTCCCAAATTCCGTGGTTCCTCTTCCATGCTCCCAGCTTTTGTCCAAATTCACCCAACTGTCACCTGGACTCACTCATCCAATTCTCATTTCATATTGAAGCTTATGGTGACCAGTCCATCTCAAAGCCTTTGCAGTTTCTGGGAAGACAAAGCTTAACAGAGCCACAACAACATTCATACATATTGCCAGCACCATCCTCAATTCATTTTCTGTCTGAAATCAACACAGACCCACAAGCAAGATCTGAGAAATCAACACAAATCATCAGTATAGTCCCAGGACTTCTGAAAAATCAGTAAAAACCCTCCTCCAGGACTTCTATAAACAGACAACAAGAAAATCCTCTTTCATTGCTTCTGAACCAGCAGTGAGGTCCCAGGGCTTCTGTAACAACAGCAACGTCCTCTATCAGCAGACAGATCTGACAAAGTAACATCAACACAGACAAGGTGCCAGCACCACAGCCATACTTCCTCCCAGTTCTGCTCAGTCCCAGATGTGCTTGAGCTTTTTATCCGTCATTAGCTCCTCCCTGTTCTGCCCACCTCTTACATCCTTCCTGTTCCAGTCTTTGGCAAGTCCCTCCCACTGTGGGCTTCACAGGTTCTATTTCTTAATAAAGACTTGATATAATCAGGGAAAGACTCAAAGACACTTGAACTGAAACAAGGTACTAAATAAGTAAATGAAAAAAGGCACTAAGTACTCCTTTGCTTGCCATTACACCCCCCACCCCAAGAAATTCTTTTACAAGGTTCTATTTCCTTGTGTTAAGTTGAGGTTATTTAAGGTCTCTATATGGTCCTCTGACAATTTGGGTATTTTATGTTTCTGAAAATATTTCTCTCTTTCTTTTGTGTTCTCAGTTTTGCTAGTGCATTTGTTTTCTCATTATACTTATAACTGTACTTTATTATGTTGATTATTTTTTATTTCTTCTTTTGTTGTGATTCTACTTGATTTATTTGCTATTTTATTGATTAGATGTTTTACCCTCTTTTTTTTAAAATTAATTTATTAGTTTAGTTTCAGTTAACAAGATTCAATTCCATAGTTCCTTGATTTTCAAATTTCCTTTACTTCCCTCCCCCCTCCCCACACGACAGCATATAGTCCAGTATATGATCTGCAAATGCATTCATATTAGACATTATTCCAATTACAAAGGCATATTGTACTAGGTGGGATGAAAGATGGTAAGGAAGAAATATAACCAAACAATGAAAAGAACAAGATCATTTAGTTTGCTTCCATCAGGATTCAGGCTCAGTTCTTTCTAGTTGTATCTCTGGGTGGTGCATTTCTCACTTTCTTGAGTCTTTCGGGATTAACTTATATCACTGCATTGCTGAAAAGAGTCCAGTCTGTCATAGTTGGTCATCACAGATATGGTATGTCTGTGATTGTATACAGATTTCTTCTGATTCTACTCTTCTCGCTCAGCATCAGTTTGTATAAGTCTCTCCAGGTAATTATGAAATCCATCACCTCTTCATTTCTTATAGCACAATAATATTCCATTACATTCATATACCACAACTTGTTTAGCCATTCCCTGATTTTACCCTCTTTTTAATTTACCAATTTTATTAGTCTTTTCAAAGAATCCTTTTAGTTTTATTTATCATTTCTATGGAGTATTTTTTTTTGCTTTCTAATTTATTTCTTCTCTAATTTTTAGTATTGTCTTCTATGCTTATTTAGGTTTATTGGTTGACTTTCTGCTTTTAAAAAAATGCATACTCAGTTCATCAATCCTCTCTTTTCCTATTTCATTAATGCAAGTTTGTAGGGACATACCTTTTCCCCTCAGGAGTGCTATAAGTGCATCTCAGAAATGTTGGCATGTTGTTTTATTGTGATTTTCTTTCACATATTTATTGTTTTTACAATTTGTTCTTTGACCCTCTCATTATTCATTATTTTATTGTTAAGTCTCCATTTGATTCTGTGTCTTTGTTTGTGGTTCCTAAATTGGTAACTATTTTAAATTGTATTATGGTCTAGAAAGGAAGTATGCCTCTTTATGCCTTTTTATATTGGGTTGTAATACCTTTGTGCCCTAATACATGGTCAATTTTTGTAAAAGTTCCATAGTGATGATGAGAAATATGTATATTCTTTTTTGTAGTTCCATTTAGAAGATGCCATAAGTCTTTGGTGTCACAATGGATAAAGTGCTGGGTCTGGAGTCAGCAAGACTGATCTTCCTGAGTTCAAATCTGGTCTCAGACATTTACTAACTGGGTGAGCCTGGGCAAATCACTTAACCTTGTTTACCTCAATTTCTTCATCTGTAAAATGAGCTGGAAAAGGAAATGGCAAACCATTCCAGTATCTTTGCCAAGAAAACACCACACGGGCTCATGAAGAGCGAGACACAACTTAAAATAAACATTGAGCAACAACAACAATGAAGTCTTTTAGTTATAGTTTCTTCAGAAATTTGTTCAGTTCCAGATTTTTTCTTTGTTTATCTTTTATGCTTATCCAAAACAGAGAGAGGGACAATAAAGTCTCCTATAACTATTGTGTTACTGTCTATATATTTTTTAAGCTCAGTCAATGTTTCCTTCGTGAACTGGATGCTAAGACATTTGGAGCATATAAGTTTATTGCTAATGTTAACATAATACAATTTTGTTGTTTATTTCTTTTTTAAAATGTTTTTCTTTTGTCAGAATGATTGTAATTCCTGCTTTTTTGTATTCACTTGATGTATAGTAAAATTCTCAGTTTTATTTTGTCTTCATTTTTAAAATGTATTTCTTATGAGCAACAAATTGGATACTGGAATGGTGAGCAACAAATTGTAGTGTTGTTTTCATATCTAATCTGTCCACTTTTTTTTTTTGTCTTACTGGATATTTTGATCCATTCACATTTAAAGTAATATAACAGTTAAGTTTATATTTTCCTTTGTTTCTAATGTTTTTTTTTTATCAAGTTATGACCCTCTCCCCCTTTTCTACTATGAAAACAATAGTGTGTCTTTTCATTTACTTTAGCTTAATCCTTTTTAAGGTGTCCTATTCCCACTGGCTCCCTTCCTCTCACCTCCTCACCCCCTTCCATTTGTTACCCCTTTCTCTTCAAAGTTTTGCTTATTAGTCTTATTAGTTCCTTTTTCTTTCCTGATTTTATGTAGTTGTCGTCCCCTCTTTCTCCTTCTCAGCCAAGTAGATTCTCCCTTCCTCTCCTCCCCTTCAAATAATCCTGTTCATTAGTTAAAAAACATTTGTGCCCTTTTCCAAAGGGGCATTTCTCTCTCATACACTCTTCATTATCCATCTTTTCTGTCTCTTCTCTAGACCCTCTTATAGGGGTTCATGGTCCTTATACTTAATTAGTCCCTCTCTGTTCTCTGCAATTGCTCATGAAATCAAAACTTCCAAGGTATTCATTCCGCATCCTCCACTCTAAGCAGCTTCTGTCACTGCCTTTTAAATCTTGCTCTGCAGATTCCCCCTTTTTACTGTGCCTCATGCCCAGAACAAAGTCAATTCTTTAGGTGACAGAGAGAACATTGCTCCATGTCAGGATGCCCCACTCCCCACTCTCCTTGTGAGTTGGCCAAAGGAGCTCCCACTCCCTCCCTCCTGAGACAGAATGAGCTATCTTTTCAAGAACCAAATCTCTGTAGTCAACACTTAGAACAAGGCCTCCATCTCCCTTTGCAGAACTTGACTCTTCACCTATAGGAGCATTCACCAGGGGAACCCCTCCCACCACCAAAACAAGGCTTCTCCTCTTTTTCACCTGCCTCCTCACTTACTCCCCTACAGGCTCATCTTCAGAGATCACAGTAGTCACCCTAACCTCACTGACAGCCTTTGACTTGATCATGGCCATCATACATGCCCCTCTACCTTTTTTCTCCCTTTCCCCTTCCATACACCCTCCCATTTTGTAATTTATTCCCCCCAAAAAACTTTAATTTACCTAGAGGCAGAGTCATGATGTCCTTTTAATAATGCCTCAGACCCTCCTGTCCACTATCACCTCCACTCAACTTCTATCTTCACCCCATCTCTTTCTCAATATATAGAAAGAAGTCTCTTGCTAGTTTCTCCATTGTCATTTTGTTGCTATCCTTGGCTACCACATTTATTTACCTCTTTTATATTTCTGTTTTCTGTAGTGTTCAAGAAGAAAATAATATCTTCAGGTATGGTTTTCTTTCTAAGAATGTTTCAAATGTCTCTTTATTATTGAATATATATTCTTTTTTATTATGGTTGAGTTCAGATTTATTTTGTAGGTCTGAACTATATCTTATGCCCCATCACTCATTGGATCACATTATTCCATTTCCTCCTGCATTTTCTGGTGGGTATAGAATAGTACTATGTCATTCAAATTTCCTTTCCTTTGTATATGAAGGTCTTTCTCATGGTCACTTGGCAGAATTTGTTGTTCCTGAACTAAATTGTTAAACTTAACTATTATGTGTCTTTGAGTTTGCAGCCTTGGTTTTGTTTTTTGTTTTTGGATTTTTTTGGAGGTGATCTATGAATTTTTCAACTTATATTATGACTTCTGTGTTCAGAAAATTGCGGGCAATTTTCTTGGATTGTTTTTTGCATTATGGTATTCAAGTTTTTCAATTTGTCATTTCTTCTGGGAGACCTATAATTCCTATGTTGTTTCTATACATTTTGTCTTTGAGATCAATGTTTTACTTAAATAGAAAACGTGTTTTCTTTTGTTATTGCTTTTTGCTTTTCTTCTTCTAGATTGTCTTTCACTTCTATGTATATGCATTCCCCAATCAGCTGTCCTCTTCCATGCTTCAATTTACCATCTACAGATTCAAGTTTTTCTCTTCTGTCAATTATTTTTGCTGTGAAGTTCATTAATTCTGCTCTTATAATTCTCCTTTCTCTTTTAAACTCCTCAGGAATATATGCTTCCATCTTCTCAAAATGCACAGAATCCTCTGTCTTATCAAGTGTTGGACCATTTTCCTTTGTTTTGCAATGTTTATTCACAGAGGTCTGAACTCATTTACTAGATCTGGAGGCCATTATTTCCTTCTGCTGTTAATGTTTTCCCTGTTGGTTTATCTGTTTATGCTCAAGGTCTTTGAGTTTTCTTCTTCCTGAAATTTTTAGTAATTTTAATCTTTTTCCCCCTCGTTTTTCTGTATTACACACTTTCTGACTCCTTCCCTTTTGAGAATGGTTTCCCTGGAGGCTGGATTTCAAAATCTTTAACTCCTTTCACACTGAGCCTAGGTATATGCCCCGTGTTTTTTTTGTTTGTTTGTTTTTTGCTTTTTGGTGGGGCACAGAAATGGTCCCAACTGGACATTGCCCTCTTTCCCTTCAGTTTAGTGGAGTGCCATACAGCTCCCCACCCATGATATCCTATCTTGTTCTGTCTGTTCCTCAGCTCTCTGGGACAGCAGTACGGTGTTGCAACAATGGTACTACTGCAGCCTTAGGTGGTTTCTGTCATTTGGAGTTTAGCTGTCCAAGGCTTGAGGGATGGAAGGGGATTAGGGTGTTGGGTTGGGCTCTATTTCAAGCCCAGGCATGTGTCCTAGTTCCTTTTCTTCATTTGAATCTGCTTTCTTGAAAAGATCCTTTGCAGCGAAGAATGCTACTGTGTGGTACTTACCAGCTATGAAAACTTAACAAATTTCTCCACAGCAACAAATGGATCTCCATAGCACTGGAAGTGGGGGGTGGTGGGTTGGGGAGGTTGTTTTGTTGCAATCTTCTAGGTTAACTAGTGGGGAAGGGGTGCTGACTGAACTCTAGTTGGGTGTTAGTTCATAAAGTTTTTGACCTTCTTTTAGGTTTCTGGTTTCCTAGACCATGGAGACAGCAGAAGTTGCTTTATCTTTGACACAGTTTCTGATTTGGAGAATGAGAGATCACGAGGATCATGGAAAATTCTAGTCTTCCAGCTTGTTGGTGTAATGGTAAGGGAATTTGAAGATCTTTCCTGCCCCTTAATGGGTCTCACATGGAGCCCAACAAAAGGAGCTTGCTTAGGGGAGGCTTATTTTTAAGGAAGGTCCACACCTTCTGTTACTTTGTAATTAGTCAGTGGGTCACAAAGGTTGTGATGTCCTCTGATCCTGAAGAAGGGAGTATATATACTCTTTTTTTTTTTTTTTTTTGCTTTTTGGAGGGCAATTAGGGTTAAGTGATTTGCCCAAAGTCTCATGGCTAGTAATTGTGTCAAGTGTCTGCAGCCGGATTTGAACTCAGGTCCTCCTGACTTCAGGGCTGGTGCTCTATTCACCGTGCCTCCTAGCCACCCCTATATATACTCTTGAGGTAAGGTTTTGTCTTGGGGCTCACTTATGGGAAAAGTTGTGTGATATAGACAGATAAGACTCTGGGTAGCCATTGAGTCCCCTAGCTTTTAAAATGTAGATGTTGGTGCTTCTCTCTGTGTTAACTAGTTATGTATGTATGTAGTGGTCTTACAGCTAGAAGTCCTGTCTGTTGAATTGTGTTATTTTATCTGTCTGTATTTTTTGTCTGCTTGTAATTTCTGATTGCATTTTCTGAAGTTCAGGGTGCTGACTTTTCCCCCTGAACTAGGTAAATTATATATATGTTTGATTAAAGTAAGATTGTTAACCCTTTTTGAGTTGTTTTCCTTTAGAAAAGTAGATCAAAGAACCTGTGCTAGTAACCATCCTGGGTATGCTAGGGTGCTTGCTGTTACAGTTAGTCACAAGGCTCAGAAATCATTCCAGGTCTTAACTTTAAATCTTTGCTCTTCCATAAGATTTTCCCAGCCTGCTTGAGCCCATATTGATCCCCTTTATGAATTTATAGAAGTGTTTATTACTTACTGGGTAATTGATCCCAAACTGAAATTTTTATTGTATTACATGTTTATGTTTTTATGCCTCATCTTCCCATTGAAACTATACATTCATAAAGGACAAGGGACCACTTTTCCTCTGTTTCCTGCAGCACAGAGCATGGAGGTGCTTTCTCAGACTGACTGAGAAGAGGGCCCCAGTTCTGCTTTTGCCACTTAATATTGTAACTACCACCTGGCCCCAAGAACCTTATTCCATGGTCTTTATGCTAAAACTTTCTTTTATCAGGGAAATGGTGGGGAACCAATAACCTGGTTTTGGCCATGGTGCTCTAGGACTGTATATTTAATAATTTTATATTTGTACTCAGTATTTTCACTCATTGTATCACTACTAGTCTCAAGCTAGGGAGGCAAGAACTTGGGTAGGTTGAATGTAGAAATAAAGGAGAGAAAAAACAAAATGAAATGATAAAATAGAAACGTGAGAAAGGCACCTGGTGCCTGGAGAGAAAGCCCTGGGATCTCTGACCCCTAGCATTTCATTTGGAAGGAGGAAAGGTCAGAAGAGATGTTGAAGCAACAACATAGTGAGAAATATTAGAAACAGCATGTTTCAATGAAGACAACCCTGAATTTGGAGTCAAAGGCCTGGGTTTGCGTACCGGCTCTTCCATGAACCAGCTGAGTGACCCTGGACAATTCACAATCTCTCTGAACCTCAGTTTTCTCATTCCTAACCAGTGCATTTGCCTTACAAGGTGTCTATTTGCATACAACTAAAAAAACCACAACTATTCTGTGAAATGCTGAGGAGGGACAGAAGAGTGGGTGAGAAATTAGGACGAAAGAAATGGATTTGGACATCATCCACAAAGAGGTGGTAGTTGGATTCATGTGAACAGATAAATGAGCTCCAATTTGGGGTCAAGATAAAAGAACTAGGGACCTAGGCTAGAGGTTGGGGGTTAGGCAAAGTGAAGGTGCTGGGTAAGCATGATAGTGGAAATTAACCTAGCTCCTTAAAACATTTTTGTATGGAAGTCCAAAGGGTGGGGATATTGTCTGATGTTCCCCTAGTGCACAGTGTTAGGAGCCCATGAGAGTGGACAGAGAAAGTATACACATACCAATGCACATGATGTACAGAGTCAGGGCAGTTTTGGACTTCACCATTATCTAAAGCATAGGTGTTTGATGTTTCTTTATTGCCTTGTATGCTTTAGGCTGTAGCCCAACTAATGTATTTCAATTCTGCGGAGTTCCATAGACCTTTGAATTATGGAAGACCCACTTTTCTCCCCATCTTCCTAACTGTATTCTCATGGGTATGATAGCCTATGTAACTATGGGAAAGGACTGTGTGAATATATGGGAATGATCAGCAGATCCAAATGAAGAGGCCTCTGAGATGCCTCAGAACTGAAAAAAGCTGGTCTCTTTCTGTCCTTGTATAGAATCTGTGGATAAATCGAATCTTATTGGGTAAGAAGGAACTGTTGCATCAAGACTTTTAGCCTGATTGTTCATGTCTTAATCTGTGGGGAGGGATGGAAGCAAAGTTGGGGGCTATAACCCTCAGACGAGTCCTAAAACTGCAGGGGGTGGCATTAAAGGCTAAGACTGGCATTTTGCCATAGAGCTTAACCAATCCTTTATGAGAAGGGTGATGCAACCAAGGCAAATGGGGACAGAAAACATTTCCTTCTATCACTAAACTGGAACAGATTGAGTCACTGACAGAAGGCAGCTTTATATAACATGTAGGACAGGTTTCTAGAACTCACCTTTCAACCACTAGTTAATAGGACTTCCTACACTTGAGAGGTCAGTTCATTTTTTTTTTTTTTGGAGGGCAATTGGGGTTAAGTAACTTGCCCAAGGTCACACGGCTAGGTTTTTGTGTGTGCGTTAAGTGTCGATCTGAACTCAGGTCCTTCTGACTCCAGGGCCAGCGCTCTACTCACTGTGCCACCTAGCCTCCCCAAAGTCAGTTCATTTTAACATAAACTTGATGAGGCATTACTTTCATTCTATGCATGTTCCCAGGTGTTCCAGTGTATCTAAAGTGTTCATCTTTCCACAAGTTGGGTGGTTCTATAGTCTCCCTCATTTTCATCTCATGAACCAGACAGTTAAGATGATTAGACTTTCCCTTAGTCTCTCAATGTTCAAGTTCCTTTGGACTTTGGATCCCAGGTATATTGTCTCTTCTGTGAGGGGCGGGGGTGAGAAAAGAGAAGAAGGAGGAGGAGGAAGAGAAGGAGAAGCTGCCTGATCTGGCTGCATAAAACTGATAGGAGAAACCTTCCCTTTGGGTATTTATGGCACTGCCTTAAGTTCTAAAACTCAGACTCTCTCAGCACAGAGGGCAACTTAGTAATGCCATTTAAAAACAACAACAACGTAATTTTACTTTTTTATTGATATTTTGTTTTTCTATATCACTATGGTATCCCATGTAATTCTTCCCCTCTTCCCTCCCTGAGAGCTATCCTATATGATAATACTTTTTAGAGAAGAAAAATAAAAGTCAGCACAACTGATCAATGCATTAAAAAGTCCCAAAACACACACACTATCTAACACCCGCACACCTCCCACCTCCATGAAGGAAGGTGGGGGTGTAGGCTGTTGGGGGTATCTTCTCATATCTCTTCATTTGAATCAGACTTGATCTTTATAATTTTATTTCCTTTAAATTTTTGGAGTGCTGCTCTTTCCATTAACATTGTTGTAGTTACTGTGTATATTGTTTTCTTGGCTCTGTTGACTTTGCTGCATCAGTTCATCTAGAGCTTTCCATGCTTCTCTGTATTCATCATACCCATAATTTCTTATAACATAGTAATATTCCATTACGTTCAGCACCACAATTTATTTAGCCATTCTCCAATTGATGTACATTTACTTTGTTCCTAATTCTTAGCCATTACAAAAAGTATTGCTATAAATATTTTGGTGTATACAGGGCCTTTCTTCTTAATAATGGCTTCCTTGGGGTATAGATTCAGTAATGGAGTCTCTGGTTCAAAGGGTATAGACATTTCTTTCACTTTATTTGCAAATGCCACCAGTAATGTATTAGTATGCCTATCTTTCCATAATCTCTATTTGCATTTCTCTTATTAGTGATCTGGATCATTTCTTATGTGGTTGTGAATACTTTGTAGTTCTTTTGAGAACTATTTGTTCATATTCTCTGACCATTTATCTATTGGGGAATGGATGCACATACATCTATATCTAGATATACACATGTACATATATACATATCTATTTTTCTTTCTATCTATCTATCTATCTATCTATCTATCTATCTATCTATCTATCTATCTATCTATCTCTATCTATGCGTTGGATACCAAACCTTTATCAGAGAAATTTGAAACAAAGCCCCACCCCCCCACCCTATTCAACCACTTCCCTTCTTATCCTAGATGCATTAATGTTGTTTGTGCACAAACTTTTCACTTTTAGGCCCCTCTTCTACTATAAACCCAGTATTATGTCCCTTCATTTTATTTTTTTTAAGGTAGCCCTATTCCCACTGGCTTTCTTCCCCTTACCCCTCATGCTCTCATTTGCTGCTCCTTTCCCTTTAGAGTATTGTTTATTGGTTGTTTTTTTCTCTCCTTTTACCTAGTTACACATTTCTTACCCTACTTTTTTCCTCTCAATCAGATAGATTCCTCCTTCTTCTTTTCCCCTTCAGCTTGTTCATTAGTTTTTGGGGGTTTTTTTGGTGGCTTTTTTTGGAGGGGGGAAGGCAGGGCAATTGGGATTAAATGACTTGCCCAAGGTCACATGGCTGTTAAGTGTCTGGGGTCAGATTTGAACTCAGGTCCTCCTGACTCCAGGGTGGGTGCTCTATTCACTGCACCACTTAGCCACCCCCTTGTTCATTGGTTTTTAAAGTTTTTGTATCCCTTTCCAAAAGGGATTTCTCTCACTCTCTTCATCAACCTTCTATTTATTCTAGACTCTCATTTTCTGATTCATTGCCCCTATAATTATCTGGCTTCTCTCTTTTCTCCATATTCTCCATTCAGTCAAAGATTCCATGGTGCCTATTCTAAGCTCTACACTCTAGGCACTTTTTTGACACTGCTTTGTAGGGTTTAACCTATGGCTTCCCCTGTTCCATTGTGCCTCACTTCCAGAAGAATGCCAATTACTGCAGGTGTTGGGGAAGAACCTGATCCATGGTAGATCCCCTCCCTCACCAGATCCTTAATTATGCATCCCACTACTGATCTATAATTTCTCTTGTTGACCTTTTTTTCCCCTACATTTGCCTGAAAATCTCTATACTGGGATCTTCTACTCCTACAGGTACCAGTTGCCCCAATGGGTTCCAACTCCCCATCTCCCTTTACTGATCATCTCTTTTCACTCATAGGAGGATTAATTAGTGGAATGTTCTCCCAAATCCAAAATAAGGCCTCCTTCTTTCCCTCTCTTTTTCAATTACTGCCCCCCCCCCCTTCTTCTTATCTATTCCCCTGCAGACTTTTCCTTTCTGACACCAAAGGTCATCTTCACCTCATTGCTTACCGTTGATTTGACCCAAATACATCAACCACTCATCTCTATCCCTTTGCTACTGCTTCACATGGTAATAGTTCCACAAAGATGCACTGACTCAACTATAGGCAGACTGTCACCAGGCTCTGTCCATAATGTCCCATCCACCAGATTGCTGCTGCCCCTACCAGATTTCACTTTTTATTCCTGTCTCCTTGTTTATACTTAGAAGTCTCCTACTGACCTCTTTGTTGTTTCTCTGTTGCTGTCCTTGGCTGCTGCATTTATTCACTCCTCCTACATTTCTATTGTTTGGGGTGTTTGAGAGGTGAACAATCTCTTCAGTTTTGGTTTTCTTTCTAAAAATCTTTCAAACTTTTTTATTACTGAATGTCCATCTTTGGTCTTGTATGGCTAGATCACCCTGGACTGCTTCTTGAAGTCCACTGCTTTTTGGAACACATTATTCCGCTCCCTCCTTTTCCTAGTGGGTGCAAAAAAAGTCTTCCATTCTATGAATGTCCCTTCCTTGTATCTGAAGGTCTTTCTCCCGATTACTTGGAGAACTGTTTGTGAGTTGAATTATTAAGTTTAACCACTGTGTCTTGGAGTTTGGAGCTTTGGGGTTGTTGTTTTTTTTCTTTCTTTTAAATGTCAGGAGATTGTCTGTGAATTCTTTCATTCAGAATTTCTTTTTTTATGTTCAGAAGTTCTAGACAGTTTTCTAGTATTTCCTTCATTGCAGTGTTAAGATTTTTTTGTCCTGTTGTAGTCTTCTGGGAGTCTCTATGCATCTTGTCTTTGAGTATGCTTTGCTTACTGTCAACACATATTTTTTATGTTCTTATTTTTTTGTTTCTCTTCTCCTAGGTTGTCTTTCACTTCTGTGTATTTGCATTTCCAATCTATATTTCTCTTTTGTTTCTTTGGTGAAACTTGCCATTGCAGGTTCAAGTTGTCCTATTCTGCTCATTATTTTTGTCGGATAGGACATAAATTTTGTTCACATAATCTTCATTTCTTTTTTAAACCATTCATAAATAGCATGTTGTGGTTCCATGTCCTTAAATCCCACAGGGTCCTCTATCTCATCAAATGTTAGATCAATTTTATTTTGCAGCATTTATTCATAGATACCTAAGCTTGTTTACTAGCTCTGGGGGCCTTATTTCCTTCTGTTGTTACTGTTTTTCTTATTGATTTATCTGTATTCAAGATCTTTACATTTTCCTCTTCTAAAATCTTTAGTGCTTTCAGTCTCTCCCCCCACTTTATTTTCCTTGTCATTTACTTCCTGACTTCTCCCCTCTGATTGTGGTTTCTTTGAGGCCTAGATCTCAAAGTGTTACAGTCTCCTCCCACACTGGGCAATTCATGGTTCGGTATCCTTTTATCTCTTTCCCAATGGACTTGAATGGTCAGAACTGGCCCTGGCTAGATGCTGTGCTCTTTCTTTCAGTCTTGGAAACCCCCTGTATACCCAGTATCTTGTCCTGATGACCTGTCTCACTCCTTCTGTTCCTCACTTCTCTTATCTGGCAGTTTAGAGTCTGTTTTTTCTGGTACTGGCCATTCAGAATTTTGTTATTGCTGGTGCTTCCAGGTTGCTGTCCCTAGCAGGCTTTTGTTCCTGAAGGGCTGTGAAGCTAGCAGTTGAGATTTGAGCAAACTTCCATAGTCTGGAGCTGGGATCTCCAGGGCACTAGAAAAAGAGAGGAGGGACTGGGTTGTAGGGATGGGTTGTTGGGTCTGTTAATACTGTTAACAAAGCCCTGCTGCTTTGAGAGGATATGAGATTTATAATATAATACAATGTAATATAAGAGCATAAGAGATATGGAAAGGGTAGTGAGTGAATTAATAGTCAGTGAGCATCAGTTCCTGTGTTTTTTGAAATTTCTCCCTTCTTTTGGATTCTGGTTGTCCTAGACCATGAAGACAGCTAAAGTTGTTTTTTTTATCTCTGGAGTATAATTTGTTTTAGAGAGGTTTGAGATGTCATGGGGATTGGAGAAAATGTTATCTGCCATGGTGCTCATGTGACCTGCAGTCTGCAGAGCCATTTTCTTTTCTTTTTTTGGAGGGCAACTGGGGTTGACTTGCCCAAAGTCATATGGCTAGTGTGTCAAGTGTCTGAGGCCGGATTTGAGCTCAGGTCCTCCTGACTCCAGGGCTGGTGCTCTATTCACTATACCACCCAGCCTCCTGAGAGCCATTTCCTATATCCAGTGGAACTTTGTTCTTTGTTCAAATGACTAGTTTATACATCTTTCAACTAAAAGTTCCTTTTCATCATCTCCTCTCCCTCATGCCTTGTTCTTTTTCTGGAATCCTCATATCTTGAACCTTTTTATATATGGAATTTGTCCTCCGACCTGATTAACATCTATTTGCCTGTGACATCAGAAGCTGGAAACCAATCAGACTTTCTTGAATGAAGTCTCTGTACTAATTAACATGAAACTCCTGGATCTCTTCAGTATCTCTTGATGCATGGAGTCTCAGTCCTCACCAAGAGATGACAAATGATGTCCGTTGTCTGGGTACGGCTTCTAGATTTCATCATCTTGCCTTATCCTGAAAACCATGGTGCCTTTGCTGTTCTGGTGATATCTCTGGTTATACCCCTTTCTATTCCCATCCCTATCCTGCTTTGAAAGTATTGGATACTGCCCCACTTTGGGAATGGTGGTAGATTCTTCTTCCCCAACATTTTCATCTTGCCACCCTTACTCCTTTAAGTTGAAATAATGGACCAGAATACCTCATTATTTCACCCCTGCTTCCAATCCACTTGAAGGGGCCTAGTATCTACATGTAGACTAAAGTGGTGCTTAGGCTAGGAAGATAAGCTTTACGGAAACTATGTGCAGCAGAGTTGTATGTTTGCTTTTGCTTTCAAGGCAGGCCTGTCTTCCAGATAAAAGCAATATAAGAATAAGCCAATACTAAAATCCCCATATGGAAGAAAACAAGCTATATAATTTATTAACTTTAAAACTTCATGTGTATATAACCACTGACTCACACTGAAAAATACCATGCACAAAGCTAAAAACGGGAGATAGGAGACCTCTCTGGTTTCCACAGACTATACACAATCAGAGGCCCCATGAATCCCCCTGTCATTCAACAGATTTCCACAGTAGTCACCACAAAGTTGGACGAGGAGGTAAGTGAGCAATCTTTGTGGAAGGAGTAAGGAGTACAAGTGCTCCCCCTCATCCTATGATAGCTAGGGGTATTCTGGACAAGCCAACCATAGGTTATTACTATGTGAATATAAGAAGTTCTCTGGAAAAGTCACTGGTGGAGGACTATTATTAATGGTTAAATTTTGGTTTTTAATACCGGGTATTTAAATTACTTAGAAAATAATTCCTTAAAGATTTATTTGGTTCTTTCCTATATCTGACACTGATTATTTTTTCTTCCTAGCCCTATGGGGCATAAAGGAAAGCACAGCTACAACTGCATATATGCCCCCTCATTTGGGCTCTGTCTGTGCCCAAATGCTCCTCTGAGATAGGACTTGAAGCTTGGTTAAGGAATGCTCCCACATGGCACCATCAGAGGGAGAGCTCCTCATTAGGATTTTGTCAAGTCTTTCAAACTGACAGGGATAGGATGACATGGGTGTGTGTTCAAAGGATAGAGATAGGGAGTGAGATGGACTCTTTTCTACTTTATATTTAAAGAGTCCAGAAAGGGTCACTTAACAACTGGGACACTCTATGGGCAGGCTTAGGTCTCAAAGCTCCAACAGCTTCATTACCTCCATGTATCAATATATCAAAATCAATATCAATATATATGTATATACACACACATATATATGTATACACATATATATGTCAGACTGAAATACAGATTAAAATGCAAAAACACACCACTCAGAGGGTAATGAGCAAGGTGGATTATTCATATATACACATATGCCCTTCTGCACAAGGAATTCAAGATCAATGCTCACAGAATAACAAGGGGCAACCAAGTGGAGCTGGCTTATGGAAAGGGAGATGTAGGAGTGAAGGCACTGCTGGAAACCACACTTCACTCTTCCAAATGGTCTATTCATTAGCTAGTAACAGAGGCAATTAAAGCTGTAGCCACTGAGTGAAACAAGACAAGTGTTTGGTTGAGACCTTGAAATATGGTTTTTCAAAGGTTGCCAGGTTTCCTGAATTTGGGGCTTATTTCAGAGGGTAGAAAGACCACTGAACAATGGGGAAGAGAATCCATCAATTTGGTCACCTCTGTGAAACCCCGTCAAAGCTGAGTTTTCTGGGGGTAGACTTGGTGTCCTTGTGAAGCACAGCTAATCCAAGAGAATGGAGTTTATTCATGGCCAGTGAGTGGTGTGGGCTACTGAGGGAAAGGTGGATAAGGATGCCAAAGATGTTTACTGGTTTTACTGAAGAGAATGGTTTTGGCTTGTTACTCATATTTCTGTTACTTTCACATTGGAAAAATGGTCCAAATCTCCAAGACTCGGAGGAAATTCAAAACTTGCTTAGATTTTTCCCTTTCCTCTTTACCCTCTCTCTCTATGCACCCTTTCTTCCACCCCCATTATCTATACATAAAGAGAAATAGGACTGGCTTGGTTTCCTTCACAGAAGTGACCTTTTATTCTGCAATCTAAAGCAAGTTTTCAACCTTTCAAATGAGCAGCTGTATCTGAGAATAAAGTTCTGTGAGCAGGGGGAGAGAAGAGGAAATTCTGGAGATAACTACAAATTTAGTGCATATGAAAAAATATGGAAGAAGTAAAAATTTCCCTCCTCATGTCTCCAAAGCATAGAGCAATGAGACCAAGCCTGGGGGTCAAACCAGAAGGGATGAGATCATACAGAATAGCTTTGGGCTCAAACTACTAATCAAATGACTTATGCCTGCCTAGTTCCAAAAACTTCAGATCCCTAGTATAGCAGTATAGGGCAAATTTAATCCAAGAATCCAGGGAGGTCCTTACAACAAACAGTTTTATAAATCTGAAACTACTGTCACAGTGAGGCCTCTGCATAGCTGGCAAACTTGATTTTACCTGCCAATGCTGATCTAGAGAGGCTTGGTCTCAGCTCAAGTTTGGGGCAAATGAAAGGCAAAGTTAGACGTACAAGAGGTCGCTGTGTGGTAAATATATTCCTAGGATACCTGGCAGGCATTCAGAGTCCCTGCAATGCAATATTTGCACTTCCCCAAACCTGATGTCCATAGTTTTGGGGGCTGTAGAAATGCTGACCTTACAACAGGGATAGATGGAGCCATTCAGCCTTTTAGAACTCTGCTACCATTTTTCTATTCATGTATCATCTTCCCTTACACAAATGCATGAAGCATATAAGAGAACATCTGGTTGAGCTCAAACAGATTCTATGTACATAATTAAATGCTGGTAGGGAGACTGTACCCTAGGGACTTCCAGTTTAAAAAATATAGAAGAGATTAATCTTATTGCCTATGGGAAATGGTGGTGACCACCAAATGGTGTAAACTGGTAGGATAATTGCTTCAGGTTTATTTCCTCTTCAGATTTTTTCCTGTATTTAGAGGCAATCATCCAATGTTTCTAGGTTTCTATAGTATCCATTCATATATTATGGTGTAGTTCAGAGGACTGACTTGTATTCTTTCCTCATTTATTCCTATCGGCCCCTCTTGCCAGATAGCAGACATTTACAGGCTATTCCCTGCTGAGCTTCCTTAGGGCCTGTCCATTAGTGTTGCTGAGAATAAGAAAAGGAACCCTTCTTTGCTGAGGTTTAGAAAACTCAGCTTCAGAATTAAATGACTAAATGTGGAGACCAGCTGGTAGTGAAAGAAACAGAGAATGTGAAAGAGCCTGTCCTTTTAGAATAGCCTATGTTACAAAAATGCTGCTTTTTAACTAAAGAATGATATTTGAACAAAAACCAACTTTCTACTTGTGTACAGAAGACAGAGAAAGAAATATGCTCTGGAAATGAGGCTGGATATGCAATGGATTCTGAGATGAAGAAATAATGTCTTATGTTAATTTTCTAATCATTGTTCAACACACGAAAGGCTATTTTTAAAATATAACACATTTTGATTAGACTGACCAAACCTTAGATTACTAGCATGATCTCTCAGTTCCAAATTTAACAGGGTGCTAGTGAAATAGATCCCTATGAAAGGAGTGACACAGTTACTTTTCAATCAAATAATTTAAAATGATTTTGTGGAGAAATAAATCCATTGCAGAGACAGGGACATAAAGTCATAACTCCTGTGGAAATCCTGTAGCTCATGCATCAGCATCAAATGAAGAAAATTTCCTCTAGGATCCGACTCTCTTCCAGTTCTTCATGTAGCCCACATGCCCTTGAGGCCCGGGCTAGCTTTCGGGGGCAGACCTGGACTGGGCTGTGATTCCAAGCACAAGCATCCCTTGAGAGAGGTGACCATGATCTAGGAGCAGAATTGGGACTCAGGGAATGGACCAAGTCCAACAGAGTGGTATTGTACCTGTGAGGAAAAAACACATACAAATGCCCAAATCATTAAAATAGACAAACTCTCTTTCCAGAGAAAGATGAGTTGTGCTGTGCAAGATCTGGCTTACATAATGGGAAGATGGACAGAGGAGCACTTGTGTGAAAGTTAAAAAACAAAAAAGGCTTTAAAAGCCTGAGTTCTCTTCTTCCAAATACTAGAATATCCCCTTTTTGCCTCAGAGATTTGAGGCACTGGGCAACTTAATCTGAGGATAGAAAGAAACTAAAGGGGAAAGACCATTTCTCTATCCAGCAATCTCATCAAGGGAGAGCTTGACTGAAGTCAAGTACAGCTTGGAGGTCATGTCGTGGTCAATTACACAACCCTTTTAGCCTCTAATTTAAGGACAGCTTACATTCGCCCCCAGAGTAGAAAGGCTGTGAATCATACACCATTCTCCTATATGTCCTAATAGGATCTTTAGATTCCAATAAAGCTTCATTTTGGCTAACAGCTGTAGCTCCTCCTCCACCAAATCTTTGTTAGTGAACAAAAAGTGAATGCTTATTCTGTACCTTATATATTGATGGTTACCAAGAAATAATGTTGAATGACTGAAATCATTGAAAAAGATGGAGTAGGAAGAAGTGATAATCTTAGAAAATCAATTAAGTAATCAACCAGTCCCTAGATGCTGTTTATTTCCTATGTACAATTCAGCCTAGTAGTCAAGATCTTTCACAATTTGATCACAACTCATTTTCTTCAGTTTTCTTTCCAAATATTCTCCTATACTTACTGATCCTATGCTCTAGTGAAACTGAACTTTCGGTCATTCCTTTAACATATCTTGTCCTTTTTCACTTTCACTTCTTGGTTCATGCTGTTCTCTACTTCTCATTCTCATGGAATGTCCTTTCCTTTACCTAAATTGATGCTGTATCCATCCTTCAAGGTAGAATTCAGATGTGGCTTCCTCTTCCACAAAGCTTTCCCTTAACCCACAGAACCCCAATAATATTATGAACTACACTTAGAGTACTTAAAATATGCTGCCTTTTAATTATAATTATTTGTGTACCAAGTCTTATTTCCAAATCTAGACTCTAAGTTTCCAGAGGTCAGAGACTTGAACTTCTTTGTTATCCTTGTCTCATGAGAAAGGAACCCAGCAAATATTTCTTAAAAGAATCACTGAAAATGAATGACAGTTGCGAAGAAGGCCATAGGGATATGAATCTTTGAAAGACTATGTATGGAAAAGAGTTAAGGGTACAGGAGGAGATTGAGAGGAATAACCAGGAGAAGGGATAAGAAATAAGAGAAAGAGCTCCCAGGTTAATATATACCCACACTTCACCACTGTTGCCTTCTCTCAGCAAAGGCATTAAAATAGAGTCACACTGAGCCTGGGTTTATATCTGACAGCTGTCCTCAAACCGATCCATTACAAGACTTTGAGGTGTGGGAAAAGTCTAGGTGGAGAGGTTGGATACAATTGTACCTAAGCCCACTTGGATAAGGGAAGCAGCAAAGGCCAGTTTAATACCTAAGGAACCTGGATATAGTGGTTGTAGAGAGCTTGGAGGATTGTTTATATCTGTACATCAATGGTAGGTCATGGTAGGAGCTGGTAAACTAGTAGTTAATGGAGCTCTTTAAATACATACCTAGAACTCTCATTCAGAGTAAATCAAAGAATCTTTACTTGTGCTGATTCTTCTCATTAGCACACGTTCTTAGGAATAGGTACAGACTCTCCTGTTCCCTACACACTCTTCCTAGAGCACAGAGCCCCCACTGGGACTTTCTTTCCTTTGTCATTGTTCCTATTTACTGACTTTTGCCTCACTTACTACTATGCATCCTACCCCATACTTCATTCCAACGTTTTTCTTAGCTTCCAAGGCAAATCTATACTTCTGATACGCAATTGACAGAATGCTATAGGAGGGATTCAGGGTGCTCCCTCTAACTCTCCTACGTCATACATGTGTATTAGGAGTTGTTCTGATGGAATAATAAGAAACTTGGTCTTCCTAATGTTGTACATTAACTTGTATGAAATAATGGAAATGTATAAACCAATACATATAAGGTGAATATAAAGTTTCAGACATCATGTGTATCAATGGAAAATTTTAAGATTATAAAAGATGGCCCTTCTCTCTTAAAAGGTTATTGACTCTGGGTTAGGGAACAACTTTGCACATTACTTCTCTGGGTCTCTGTTTTCTAATCTGCAAAGTGAGGGAGTTGGAGTAGACAGGTGGTCTATTTTTCAGGTCCCTTCTGACTATACTTTTAAGATATTATACAGTCCTTTAAGATATCCAAAAGTGTTTTCCGTGCAACAACCTTTTAAGGGTATATAGTGTCTCTTGCCCCCTCCTCATATCCTCTCATTTTTATGTCCTTCAACTGAACCTCACCTAATCAGAATTATGGTAGCTGTTGTATACTACACTGATATGACCCTCAAGTTATGCTTCCCTCTTTCTCAAGGAGTTTAGCACTCAGCTCACAATATTCCACTTCTTCCCAACTCCTGTCCCTATATAAGAACAATAGTCATGTTGATACTTCTTTAAACTCCCAAACATCCGATTTCTTCAACCTCCTCACATACTACTCCTTTATTCCACTTTAGCAACATATAAAGATGGTAACGCACTAGAACTTGCCAACTTTCATCTCGTATTTCCACTTCTGTAACTGGAAACTTCCACATTCCCTATCTGCCCTCATTCTCCTCTCCTCCTCCTTCTACCTATGCTTTACCCCTCTTATACCTGAATTTCACCCCCATCCAAATTTCCATTTCCTCTACCTTTCTGTACTTTCTCAGGTCATTGCTTTTGCTCTAGTTTCACCCTCTCCTCCTTGCAATCCTCCCCCTCCCCCAAGCTTCGGTCTCATATCACCTATTGCTCATTGGACATATTCAAACTAGATATCCTTAACTCAATATTTTATAATTTCAACCCTACCCCATCCTCTGCCCTCAAATCCCTTGCTCTTGTCCTATCATCACTCTTCTCTTGCAAAGTCTCAGTCCTTGATTACTCCCACCATTTGCCTCTAGGCCCTAACTGAAGCAAGGCATTCTTCTTATTCATTCCTAATTGATTCCCTAAATCCTCAGAGAAACTATTCCAAACCTTTTCTTCCCCTTTCCAGGTTCTTCCACCCCACATCCCTTAGCTGAGGACCTTCTTTCTTACTTTATTGAAAAAAAATCAAGGCTATTTGTCAGGAGCTCTTTTCCCATTATCTCCATCTCCACTGCCGTTACCTTCCACTTTCTCCTCTTCTTCCTCAGTCCTGAACAAAGAGGTGGTCCTTCATGCCAAGGCTATGCCCTTGCATATGAATCTGATCCTCTTTCATCCCTTCCCATCCAACAGATGACATCCTCAACCATCCCCAGTTTCTCTTGGATCTTCAACCTCTTCACCTCTTCCTATCAACGGGCTTTTTCCCCATTCAATTCAAATATGAGGGCCCTTTCTCAGCAACACTTGTTGAAAAAGCTGCCTAATTCCAAAGGACCCATAATAGAAAATGCCATCCAGTGCCAGAAAGAAAGGATTGATGGACTCTGAATACAGCCTGAAGTATACTTAAACAAACAAACAACAAAAAACCCAAAACTTTATTTTTCTTGTTTATGAGTGTATTTTCTTTGGCAACATGGCTATAGTAAAAATGTGTTTTGCATGGTTTCACATGTATAATTGATATAAATATTGTTTGCCTCCTCAAGGAGTAACAGGGATGGGGGAGAGGGGAAGAAAATTTGGAACTCAAACGTTTAAAAATGAATATTTAATTTTTTACATATAATTGGGAACTATTTAGTGAAATGAAATATATTTTTAAAAAGAAGAAAAAGCTTTCTCCACCAGTTATTTCCACTTTCTTTCTTCTCACTCATTCCTCAGGCCACAATATGGCTTTTGACCTCATCACTCAACTGAAATTGCTCTCTTCAAAATTACTAATGATGTCTCATTTGCCAAATATGGCGTTCTTTTCTCATTCTCAATCCTTGATCTATCTGCAGCATTTGACACTGGTGACTACCCTCTCCTTCTGAATACTCTTTCCTGTTTCAGTTTTTGTGATACTGCTCACTCCTGGTTCCCCTACTACCTGTCTGACTGTTCTTTCTCAGCCTCCTTTGCTGGCTTTTTATTCCTATCAATCTTCCTAACTGTGAGTGTTCCCCAAGGATCTGCCCTGGGTCTTTTTGCCCTCTACACTCTCTCAGCAGCCTCATTAGCTTTATAACTTTAACTATCATATCTATGCAGAACACTTCCAGATCAACATATGCAGTTCCAGTCTCTCCCTCAAGTTTCAGTCTCATATCACACATTGCCTACTAGACATTTCAAACTAGATATCCCAGAGTCATTTTAAACTTGTACTCATTATCTTTCCCCCTCTAACCCTCCCCTCTTCTAAACTTCACTATTTCTGTCAAAGGCACCACCATCCTTTTGGTTCTCCAGGTTCATAACCCTGGGATTATACCCAATTTCTTCCCTTCACTCTATCTATATCTAATCAGTTGCCAAATCTTACCATTTCTCCTTTCAAAACATCTCTCACACTTAACCCCTTCTCTTCACTCATATAAATACATCTTTAGTTCAGGACCTACCTAGGTCCTAATCTAGGTCCTATCTAGATTACTGCAATAGCCTAATTGGGCACCTCTTCAAGCCTCTTGATTCTAGTCCATTCTACACATTACTAAACAAGTAATTTTCTTTAAGCACAAATCTGATCATGGGACTACCCTCCTCAACTCTGGGGACTTCTAAAAAATTATCATTAGAATAAAATAGAAATGCTTTTGTTTAGATTAACCCTACACAACCTGGCTCCAATTTACTTGCCAGCCAGTGGATGTTACATTCACTCTGCCATCCAGCCAAATTGACCTTCTATTTCTCCACTTATGACACTCTATATTCATTTCTGGTGCCTTTTTACTGGACCATGCCTAGAATATACCTGTTCCTTACCTCTACCTCTCAGAGGTATTTTTTTTAAGTTGGAGCTCAGACACCACCTTTTCCATGAAATTTTTCCTGATCTGCCCAATGGATAGTGTCCTTCCTCCCAACTACCCTGGATTTAACTTTTTTGCAATATGAATGTACATATACATATACAAACACACACACATATACATAAACACACACATACACACATAGATGGAGGTGTATTCTATTTTTAAAATAATGTACTTTTCTCCATTAGAATGTAAGGTCCTTGCAAGAATTGCTTCATTCTTTGCACTTAATTCCCTATTACCTTAGAATAGTGCCTGGAACATAATATGTGTTTTATAAATACTTTTTGATTGAGTGATTGAAATCTAAAGCTCTTACTGCTATGCCATGCCAGCTAATAAATGGCAGAGTTAGGACTAGAAACCAAGGTTTCTGAATCTAAGTTCACTCTTTTTTCCCCTAGACCATGCTGCCTCTCATTAGACAGGCCTTGCCATTGGCAAAGTGAGTTTCTTGCACATTTCCATATATGATGATTACAAATTGTGCAGCCCATCAGATATATAACCTCTCTCCAAAGTCCCAGGCAGGATATGAATACCACCCCAAGCACTGGAATGCCATGGAGTTTTCTAAGGGATGAAAACTGAGCTCATTGTAATTCTAATCCTATGGTGGGGCTGATCTTTTTATTAGAAATTCTTTCACATGTTTTATTCTCACAGTGTCAAGGAGACCACTTTATTTCCAACACAATTATCTCTGTCATTCAGAAGAAAAACCCACCCTGTGCACAACCAAAAAAATCTTTATTTAAGGAGCAAACTAAAGACTCTGGAATTGTTTACAGAAAAATTTGCCCATATAGAACGCAAATCTGGATCAGGCTCAGGGAAGCAGCTTCGTTTGAACTTTAGAGATGGTATAGTGATATTGCTGGCACTAATTCTCTTTTTCACATGGGACTCCTTTGGTTTTTATCAGGTACAAATACTAAGCTTTCCATCCTCTAGCCAATTTCATGCTTGTAAAGGGCTGGGGGAAGAGATACCATTTGTATTCCCAATGAATGGACAGAAAAGCTGTCTTATTTTTTTTCTTTCTTTCATTTTTTAAAGGAGATAGCTTAAATTTGGCCATAGTACTCTTTTTGTCCCTCATACAATCTCTCATTTTCCAACAATGCAATAGAGGATAATTAAGAAGTCTTTAAAATTAAAAAGAAAGAAGGAAATAGGATCTGATACAATTTTTTTTTGTTTTGTTAAAAAAATAGTAAATTAGGTGATTAGCATCTAGATAAATAATATTGATAGCTACAAGGTGGTTATTTAGAAGAGAGTTGGTAAATATATTCTAGCTAATCTCATGCATCCCTACCAGAAAAATTTTATACAGAATAGTCTGAAGAAAGGGACATGATTATTCCTCTTTATCATTAGTTTAACTCAGATACTTAAGAAGCTAGACTTATGGCTATTTAAGAATAATTTTTATATCTTTACATGGTTGAATGGTGTTTTGTTTTGTTTTGTTTTTTAACCCTGGCTTTCCCCCTAAAAAATATCAGACATATACATAGTTATGTGCACAGTAATTCACAAACTAGCTAACCTCCCTGGTTTTATTAACCACACCTACATTTCTCTCCAACAAATTAATCTACCCCAAAGTATAAATGCTTATCTTCATGGCTGTGTTGGTATCATAAAAATTCCATTTCTCCAGAAGCCATATTCAATCACAGATTACACAGTGGGGGAAGAGCAAGTATGTTTGTAGGATACAGGTCCTTGGAATTCAGTAGCACCTCACAGCTAATTTCTCTAGCAAGTTTATCTAAGTTTTACAGCATTTCTGCTATCAGGAAGGCCAAATGATTTGACAGATTAAAGAGCAACAAAATAGAAAAGATTATTTAAAAACCTAGGTGCTGGAAATCAGCCTATTTGACACCAGAGTTATATATGCAATAAAGAAAAAAATTCACTTAGGATTAAGCACTAAATACCAGCAAAGAGAAGTGCCTTTATCAGATTGTGCTCCCTGAGCGCCAGTGAGCCTTAGATTGCTGAGGTGACATCAGACAGGGTTTGGCTGGAGGCAATCAAAGTGATCTTGGAGAAGGAAATGGCAAACCACTCCATGCCAAGAAAACCGTAAATGAGACCACGAAGAGTTGGACAGGACTGAAATGACTGAACAACAACAGCAATAATGATGGTGATGGAGTATGGCCTGACCCTAGAGCAGGTGCTTTTCCTGTAGTCAGATGATTTAAAGGGGTTGGGGGGGGGGAGAGAAGGACTACAAATTGTTCAGATACTGTTTCTTGAAGCACCCAGAATGTGTTCTAGCCATAGCCACCACACATTCCTAGTTCACTGGAGTTAAGCTGCTTTTAATGGGTTTATCTCCATCAGAATGCTGAAAAGAAAACAGCTCATGTGACCCCTCTCCCTGCAATGTCAACATGATAAACTCAAGGGAACCAATATGAATTTGGTTGCTAGGGCCTATCTGCACCCATGGGAGTCCTGCTTGTTAGTGTTATACTCCATGATTCTATGTGCCTCCAGCACATGCTAGTCTTCAGAAGGCACAGAGGAGAACTGCTGTACTTGCTCCCAAATTTCCCCACTGGGGCGGCACTCTGAGCTCAAGTAAGGAAGGCAGCTAAAATCTGAAGCATCCCCAGCCCTGGGAGGGCTGGTATGCTGCTCAGCCCTAAAGATGAGAGCAGGCCCCAGCTCTTCTGCAGGGTCCCTCTCACATCCTGCACTGTGTTTCGGCCTTTGTTTGAGTTCAGATATTAAACATGGTACAGAAGATATTGAATCAGAAAGAACACAGGCCATGCCGTTATGTGAGTTTCTGATTCTTCTTTATACGCATTCTCTTTCACCTTCTCCTTGGCAGGGGCAGTTGTACTGGGAGGAGCAGCTTACACCCAGCAGGGGGCAGCACCAGGCGCTGGAGCCTATTCCTACATTGTCCAGGAGGCTTCTAATGTTTATAGTAGAGAGGGTGTTTGTAAAAACCAGGCTAACAGGGCTCAACATTTACACCGACTGTGTTGATCAGTACATTAGATTGATATTTTATGACTATGACATCATTAGCCTGACACAAGCACATTAGGAGATGATCATTTCATGACTTGGCCAAGGGGAGACTTGCTTACAGTGGTGCTAGTCACCAGGCGAAGCAAGGGCTCACCCCAAAATAGCCTTGGGTTCTGAAGGATTGCATGGTACCTTACAGTCATACAGCTCACACCCTGCCCTGTTCAGTCAATATTATAGTGTGTGTGTGTGTGTGTGTGTGTGTGCGTGCATGTGTGCGCATGTGCATGTGTGTGGTGTGTGTGTGCGTGTGTGCATGCGTGTGGTGTGTGTGTGTGCATGTGTGCGCGTGTGCATGCGTGTGTGCATGTGTGTGTGGGGTGTGTGTGTGTGTGTGTGTGTGTGTGTGTGTGTGTGTGTGTGTGTGTATGTGTTTGAGTGCACTGGCATGGCCTTGGTTGGTTATATTTTATAAGAAGCTTCCAGAGATAGTTCTTAAGGTAGTATACAGCTAGGGCTGGGTCAGAAGTCAGGAAAACCTGAGTTCAAATATGTATTATGATACTTACTAGCTGTGTGACCTGATGCAAGTCACTCAACCTGTATCTGCCTCAGTTTCCTCATCTGAAAAGTAGGGATAGTAACAGTACCCACCTCCCAGGGTCCTTGTGAGGATCCAATGAGGCAGTACTTGTGAAGTGCTCAGCATGGTGCCAGCATGGGGCAGGCACTGAATACATGCTTGTCCCATCCCCCACCTTCCCCGACAATGAAGGAGACCACAGGCAGGCGATAGGCTATCCCCAAGCTACTCCAATCTATACTGCTCCTTTCCTTGTCATTCCTGTGAAGGTCTGCTGTAGTCACAATTTTGGGCTACATATTCTAGAGTCTGATCTCTTACTTTCTCATATTGTTCTTTAAGTGCGCCCATCTTGTCTTTCCAACTAAAGAAAAACCCTGAGCTCTTTGAAGGCAGAGCCTTCTCTTACCCCACCCCCATCCGTACCTAGGACAGGGCTGGGTATTATGAGAGCCTAATATATATGAACTGACTGATAGGGGTCTTTTCTGAAAATAGGAAAAGCCATTAAAAGAAGCAGGCTTCACATAGGACTGAACTACATTAAAAGGAAATAAAGGAAGACCCAAGAAGAAAAATGAACTTTAATTCATGGCTAATTGCTATACAGAGGTATAGTATTACATGTGTATTTAACATGTAAGCTTTATATGTGAGGAGAGAAATACTGTATAAAGAAAATTGTGCATTCAGTGCTACCAGGGAACCAGTCTTTAGTACACTACATTGACATTGTCCCTTCCCTTCACAGGCTGCCAGTGATTCTAGCATTTAGGACAAATCACAGGAATGCAGGGCTTGTGGAGTCAAGGGAAGAGATGGCTCAATTCAGCACCTCTTCCTCAGTGGAGGGTGTCAATCTCCTCCCCCACATTTTCAGCAGGTCTCTAAGATGAATGGTTTCTGACAATGCTGAGCGATGCAGGTAAGGGAAGTTGGTAGGCTAGTGGAGCTGGCTGGAGTAGGCTCCTCCACTTTTCCCCATCTTCCCCAACATTTTTCTCTTTCTCCTTCCCTCCATGACCCCCAGGATATCCTTTGATAGTTATAATAATGTATAGAACTTTATGGGCAATATGAGGAATTCTAGTGAAAGGGTAATTTTGACTATGGACTCTGATGTTAGGCTGATTTTAGAGCCTAACTCCCCTGTACCATGTAATGATTCCACTGTATCTTGCTCTGTCATTTTTTTATGGGCATGGTACCTCCTCAATTACATTATCAGCTCTGTGATCAAGTCTTTGGTTCATTATTCAATCACAGAATATAAAAGCTGAGATGGATCTTGGAGGTTCTTTACTCTATATACCCCCTCTCTATCTCATTTTACAGATGAAGAAACCAAGGAGCTTTGTCCTTGATTTCACAGCTGGTAAAATGGAAGAGAATGAACTTTCTTTAACCTGTCTACTATCTCCATTTGGTTCTCCTCTCCTCACCCCAAACACACTGACAGCTCTGTATATACAGAAATTGTGGAAATGCTTACTGAATGAATGACCAAGTAGAAAAATGGAATAAGTTTCTTACTTATACAAAAGTAAAAGTTTGAATTATCTGAGGAATTCAAGGGAAATTGTTTGAGATTTGTATTGGGAAGTGATAGTATGAGAATAATTTGGTTAGGAGAAAATAAAGGTGAAAAGCAAGAAGATTAATGACAGTGTGGCTCATGATTATATCACCAGAAACAGGAACATTCATTTATGTAAAAAAATCCTAAAAATCATGGAAAGACTTTTCATTATGATCAAAAATATACATCTAAAACCAAGAGCTAGCATTATTTGCAATGGAAAAACACAAGAAACTTTTCAAATAAGCATGATGGGTAAGGCAAGAAATTCTTCCCCCCACTTTTTGGTTATAATTTTGTAAATGCTAGCTCTAACAAAATGAAAAATAAAGGCATAGACATCAGCAAAGAGGAGACAAACTTATCCCTATTTGCAGATGATGTCATGGTTGTAACAAGCACCCTAGCATACCCAGGATGGCAGCTAACACAGATTCTTTGATCTGCTTTTCTAAAGGAAAGCAACTCAAAAGGGGGTCAACAATCTTACTTTAATCAAACATATATATCATTTACCTAGTTCAGGGGAAAAAGTCAGCACGCCGAACTTCAGAGAAAATATAAAACAGGAATTACAAGTAGAAATAATAGCATAAAGACCAACAGACAGGGCTTCTGTCTGACCAAATAATACATATATCACAGATCAACAGACAGATCCAACTGTCTAACTATTACGTACATATGTAATTATCAGAGAAAGAAGCACCAACATCTGGGTTTTTAAAGCTGGGGGGTTCCTGAAGTCTATCCAGGTCAAATCACAGGAACACCCTTCCCATAAGTGAGCCCCAAAGCAAAATGCTAATTTCTGAGTATATGTATATATGTGTGTGTGTGTGTATACACACACACACACACACACACACACACACACACACACACACACACACTTCTTCAGGGTCAGAGGGCATCACAACCCTGGTGATCCAATTATAAAGTAACAAAGTAACTAATTACAAAGTAATAAAAGGTGTAAGCCTTCCTGAAAAACAAGCCTGCCCAATCAAGCTTCTCTTGGGCTCCAGGTAAGGCCTATTAATGGATAGGGAAGATCTTCAACTCCCATTAACATTACAATAGTTTACTTAGAAAACACCAGAAAATCAGTGGAAAAACTAATTGCACTGATTAATAACTTGAAATAAACTATCAAGGTATAAAAGAAATTCAGAAAAATTATTGACATTTACATAAAATAGCAAAAAAATACAGAAAATTCTATTCAAAGTAATTATGAAACAGATAAAAATATTTATGAGTTTACTTACCAAAACACATTAGGGATTTATATAGATACAACTACAGAAATAAAGGATGGCTTAAGTTATTGGAAACATAGATTTGATCTTGGTTGAGCTGAGCCAACATAATAAAAATGATTATATTAATTTATATATTTGATGTTTTGCCAAATACATTACTGTGGGGTTAGTCATTTTGTTCCTTCCAGTTCTAAATCTATGATCCAGAAAAAAACTCAATAAAACATTTACAAAATTCACTTAGAGGACCAAAGAGTCTAGACTCTCAAGGAAACAAAATGAGGGAAAAAAATAGGAATAAAGGGAACATGACATTTCAAACTATATTATAGATATCAAACTATATTATAAAGCAGTAATCTATAAAACTTTGAAATTAAAAAAAATACAGATGGGTGGAATGAATTAAAATCAAGACCCAGAAGTAATCAAGCACAGTAGCCCAGTGTTAAACACAATATAGAATACAAATTACTGGGGGAAGTACTCTTCATTTTTGCAAGAACTACCGGGAAAATGGGAAAGCAGTCTGACAAAAAACAGGTTAAGATTAGCATCTTTTTTTTCCTTTTTGGAGGGGGGAAGGTAGGGCAATGGGGTTAAGTGATTTGCCCAAGGTTACATGGCTAGTTTTTGTGTTAAGTGTCTGAGGCTAGATTTGAACTCAGGTCCTTCTAACTCCAGGGTCTGTGCTCTATTCACTGTGCCACCTAGCCACCCCCAAGATTAATATCTTGTACCATTTACAGGAAGCTCCAAAAGGTCACATAATAAAAAAATAGAAGCAAATGGAAGGAGGCAAATTTCAGACCTACATCTAGAGGGGTCCACCCCCCAAAAGGGGTAGAAAAATATTTGTAAAAGGTACAATTTAGCTTATTAAGAATTTTTAAAACGTTTTTGCATGAAAAAATTCATTGCTGTCAGAATAAGAGGATAAATTGGAAAAAATCATATGAAATATCTATGAAAGAAGCCTGATATTCAAGATATATGGGGATGGGATGAAAATATATCAAAAACTGTTTTCCAGCAGGTAAGTGATCAAATGATATAGTTTTCTAAACAAGAAATGCATACCTACTAACAACCATAACAAAAAAAGTTTCCAAATAACTAATAAATTAATTGTAAGTGAAAATAACTCTGATGTAGTAGTACAATACAGGAAGCACCGAGTCTAGAATCAGGAAGACCTGAGCTAAAATCTGGCTTCAGATACTTACTAGCTATATGACCTTGGGCAAACTGCTTAACCTGTTTGCCTCAGTTTCCTCAACTATAAAATGGGGATAATGATAGCACCTACCTCACAGGCTTATTGTGAAGCTCAAATGAAATAATATTCATAAAGCACTTAGTTGAGTACCTAGCACATAGTAGGCCCTATATAAATGCTTATTCCCCCATTCTCTGCCTCCTGTCTACTAGACTGACAAATGTGATAATAGATGATGACTACTGGAGGGAGCATCTAGGGAGACACACATTCTTTCATTGCTTGTGGGTCACTAAATTGGTTCAACTGTTCTGGAAAACAATTTGGAGGGTTTTTTTAAGAAAAAAAGACCATATATGGTCAAGATGACTATAATCTTGACATTCTAATTTTTCCCCCATTGGGAAAGACTTCAGCAATAATTTTTCACTCTCTATTTCTCCCTAACTCAGCTATGTGATCTCCATGACAAGGCTGTTTTCAGTGGGAATGGTACAAGGAGATGTGTTTGGGTAAGGAAAAGTCACAAGGGGGAAATTCTGAAGTACCCATTCCTTTCTGGATGGCACCACTGTCTTTAAGAAGTGTCAAACAGTTTTAGAAACAACCTTTCCAAAGTCACACATTTTGGAAGTTTTCCTTTTTGAGGCAGTTAGGTGGGACAGTGGATAGAGTGCTGGCTTTGGAGTCAAGAAGAACTGAGTTCAAATTTGGCCCAGACACTAGCTATGTGACCCTCAGCATATCACTTAGCCTCTGTTTGTCTCTGTTTCCTCAAGTATAAAATGGGGATAATAATAGCACTTAACTTGCAGGGTTTTTGTAAAGATCAAGTGGGATAATATTTGTAAAGTGCTTAACTCAGTGCCTGGCACTTTTGTCCTTCCCTCTCTCCCTTCCTTTTCTATCTCCTGCCCTGCCTCCCTGCTTTTTGGAGGGGGAAATATGAGGGCAATTCAGGTTAAGTGACTTGCCCAAGGTCACACGGCTAGTAAGTGTTAAGTGTCTGAGGTCATATTTGAACTCAGGTCCTTCTGACCCGA
Organism: Gymnobelideus leadbeateri; assembly: GCA_011680675.1. Taxonomy (NCBI): domain Eukaryota; kingdom Metazoa; phylum Chordata; class Mammalia; order Diprotodontia; family Petauridae; genus Gymnobelideus; species Gymnobelideus leadbeateri. The sequence goes on along the minus strand of WOXC01008043.1, from coordinate 158,877 downwards.
GGGCCGGTGCTCTAGTCACTGAGCCACCTAGCTGCCCCCTTCTTTTCTGTCTTAAGGAAGCTACTATCACCCTCACAAATTCTGTTCCAGGGTCCACAAAATAACACGAAGCTCAATGAATTTTTGTTGCTACAGGCCCAGCTCTAAATAAGTGAGTTTTGAGGACCTAGAGAAGACGCAAAAAGAGCTCATTCCTTTCAGCTGTAGGGCTGACAAGAGACAAGTTGTTTAGGTGTATCTTGGTATTATACTACAGAGTATACTAATCAAATCTTTTGCTTCTGGCTGGCAAACAACAATTCCAAACAAGTTTGATACTTGGAGATAGCGGTAAGAATTTTTCTAGTTGGGAAAATGACAAATTTATTAAAGTCATAAACATTCTCTACTTGTGAGTTGTGTATATATTTTTGAAAACAAGCACTGTCACTAGATATCACTAGTCATTCAGTGCCTATATAATTTTACATTTATTCCCTCTGCCATTTCACTTTAATTTCTCTTAAGTTGCCAAAAATTAAAAAAAGTCTACATGGCAACTAAATGCAAGTGGCTATCCTTCCTTCCTTCCTATGAAGCCTATTCAAAAGTGTACATTAAAATGGCAGGAAGAGAAATGCTCATTCCATTTGGTATTTGTTAAATTTAGAATAAAAAAATAAAAATTTAAAAATAGCAGGAAGAAGAGAAGGGAACAGAATACTGGCTAACTAGAATACCTTTACTTTAGTCTCTAACCATGTTTCAAATAAGCCTGGGCAAAGATCAAAGTCTTTCTTAATCCAAAGAGGATACCAGCCCAGGTGCTGATGTTGCTGCTGTTCACAGTGAAGAAATTCTGGAAATATTGACATTAAGTCACCTCCTTCACTAAAGAACTGCTTAAACATCAAAGGGCAGAAAGTTGGTCAAAGCACACCAGTTTTGTTCTTCTGAAAAACAATGTAAAATATTTTGAGATTTAAAATTGTTCCAAATAAAATGTAGTATAGGAAAGAACCAGTGGGTCTTCTGTAGCATCCTGACTGCAAGTGGCCTGAGGCAGAATAAAATCTAGCAAAATTCAGAATAGACCAGATGAACCATAAAACATGGCTCAGAAGTGGCACTTATTTGGAACTCACACAGAGTGGGTTTCAATCTTGAAAAGTTCTTAGTAATAATTCAATAATGGCTCAGTTTTCTTCTATAGTTCAGTTTCTAGGAATATCTGAATTTGGCTTGTTTCATACTCTCAACTAGGCAGCTACAGTTTCCCTGCAAGTATTGGGCTATTAAACATAGAACAGACTTATTAAAAAGTATGTAGTGGACAGAAAAGGGACTTGTATCAATCCTGGTTAACAAAGGTTATAGTCCATCTTACTGTAAATTCCACTTCCTTCCATGACATCTCTCTCACTTTTTCTCCAGGCTTCTTGAAAGATGGGTTCAGTGTCAATCCCCACAAAACTCACAGTTCAAGTCCCTGAACAGCAGGGAGAATTTTTCAGTCACAGGGTGTGGAATGTTTGTATTTCTGCCAAGGTCCAGTGACTTATTTATACTAAAGGAGCAGGTTAGACTTCCTTTGAGAAAAAAAAGATAAAGTTGCTTGAAAGACATCTCTTCATTGTCCAGGTTATCAGAAAGAAGTATAACTCTTAAAAATAACATAAAGGGTTTAATGTGAAAACAAAGAATAAAGAGAATCTGAAAAAGTTGAGGAGGAAATCTTAACCATGTCAGGAGGTTGGGTAGTAGGAGAATGTGACTAAAGAACTGGTATATGGAATTGTTAAAGAACTATCAATGATCTCTGAAAGATCAGACACCAGGCAGGGCTGGAGAAGGGTAAATACACACTGTCCAGATTTTTTTAAAAAAGAACGGCATCTGTAAACTACATATTCGTAAGCTTCAATCTGAACCCTATCAATATTCTTGAATGTGTTATTAAATGATGAGTAGTCCACATTTAGAAATAAAAGCAGCAACCATAAAAAGCTGCCATGACTTTAAATTGAACAGGTTATAACAACCTAGTCCTATTTCATTTTTTCACAGTGTTAATAGACTGATAGATCAAGGGAATGCTACAGATATTTGCATGCTCAATATGACTCAACAAAGTGATATGGCAGCCAAGAAAACTTATGAGATCATAGGCTGTAGATAGGGATTAGAAAGAAGATAGTCAACAAAGCATTTATTCATTATGTGCCAAGCACTGTTCTATGTGCTGAGAAAACATATATGAGCAAAAAGAAAGACTGTCAAGATCCCTCAAAGAGCTTACATTCTTTTTTTTTCCTTTTTGGAGGGCACTTGTTAAGTAACTTGGGTTAAGTAACTTGCCCGAGGTCACACGGCTAGGTTTTTGCTTGTGTGCTTAAGTGTCTGAGGTCAGATCCGAACTCAGGTCCTTCTGACTCCAGGGCCGATGCTCTACTTACTGCGCCACCTAGCCACCCCAAGAGCTTACATTCTAATGGGAAAGATAACGCATAAAAAGAAACTGAAAATTTGGGGGAAGAGGGGAGGTTATGATGAAGCAATACAGAGTAGTACAGCCTGGTGGGATATAAAGAGATGGCTGGCCTGAGCACCATCCTTGAATGGCGGAGTCTTCCACTCTCCAGTTTGAAGGATGGACCACAAGAGCAAGGGATGCTTTTGGCATGTGAGTTGCAGGACTGCAGTGATCTTCCATGATAAAGAAATACCTGGGGCATGATGAAGAAGAATATTGCTATACTTTGACTTAGGCCATATCTAGAGTATTATATTCAGCTTGGGGCACCACATATTGAGAAGGACATTGACAAAATGTAGAATTTTCAGAGAGTAGCCAGTAAGAAGAGTCTCAGGGGGCAAATGGTGGTTGTACTAAAATATTTTAAGGGCTGTTAAAGAAGAGGTATTAGACTTGTTCTACTTGGACCCAGATGGGAAAATTATGGATAATAAGTAGAAGTTAAGAAGAGGAAGATTTATATTTGATATAAAGAAAATTTTTCTGATTAAAGCTTTCTAAAAGTGGCATGGACTACCTTGGGAAGTAGCATTTCTCTCCTCATTAAAAATCTTCATTCAAAGGCTGGCTGACCACTTGTCAGGGATGTTGTAGAAAGAATTCTTGTTTAGTTTTGTTTAGAATAATAGATGACCTGAAGTCCCCTTCAACTCTGAAATTTTTATATTCAAATATATCACTCGTGTACTTCTGCTTCAAGTCTCAGCACTGATTCAAAGGGCTACAGGAATCCCTTCAGATTCCTTTGGTGTTAATCCTTTCTGCACATGTACACCACATTCTGATTCCACTGAAAGAATTTGTAGTTTCTGTAAATTATACTGAGTGCAAATGTAGGGTCCACATGCATAAACTATACAAGATAGATCAAAATACTAGATATCTAGCATAGTGTTACATGAAAACACAACAGATATGGAGTCCACATGCAGGCACCTACCTACTGTACAGCACTACCTATGAGAGTTATATGCAGGTAGAAGTGAACTAGTACCACCTAGCAGAGTTACATGCAATTCACCACACACATAGGCCACATAAAGGTATGTCTATAACACTTTTAAAGAATTGCATACAATAGTCCTCACATGCACTCTGTGTGGCATCTATCACTTAATAAAATACACAGTATTTCTCTAGCAACACTGCATAGGTCCAGGAGTTATGTCTTTGTCCATCACCTTGTCAAAACTATTCTGGTGCCAAGGCCCAGCTCACTGACTGCAGGACTCTTCTAATGCTCTCAATAGTCTAGACTTGGATCTAGTCCCTACCCAAGCTGGGAGTATTGACTGGCTCTATATTTGTAGGGGTTTATGTTAGGGGCAGGTCTGAATTAATTCAGATTAGATGTAAGGATGAAATGAAGCATTCATAGGTCACTGAAAAATTAACAAAAAGAGGGTTACTTACCACAAACATGATAAGGATGTACATCAAGGAGGCAGGAGTACTTAGCTTTTATAGACATAGTCCCCTTTGTCTCTACATAGAACTTGGTCTGTTCAGCAGGTTGGGGTATGGGGATTCATATGGTCTTCTAGAATACATAAAGTTGGAAGGGCAATGACTCCATAGAGGTGGGACCTTTTTTGCTTCAAGGAGACTAGGACACCATTTCAATAGCTACTACAAAGCTTCATGAAGGGAGGCACAGTCTGAGCCTTGCTTTATCCCTGGGCAAATCAAGTCCTGGTTGTGTTGCTTTTTTAGGGAAAATCTAGCCTAAGCCATGTTTAGGGGAAAAGGGAAAATACTGGTAGATATTGGTCATACCAAAACTTTGATGGCCACCTTGTTGTCAGTCATGATTTCCCCTATGTGATAGGATTAATACCAACCAGGATTCCTCCTGTTTACCTGCCTTGTAGGTTAGGCTATTTCTTTTCCTGAAAAGCAAGGAAGCTGTCTCTAAGATCTGATTGGCATAGGAGACTATATGGCTCAAGCCTTTCAGATACTTATGAAGTTTCCCAGAGGCCTAGGGATATACTGATATGGCTTCCTCAGACATAAAAAGTCTGGCCCATGTGGAGTCAGCGCCTTCAGACTTGAAGGATATGCCAATGCTGTGGGAGTCACCACAGTCTGCCCTGAAGACTAGACCAACCAAGACCAACCAAGGTCATATCTACCTAATCTGAGTGCTGTATCCTTTCTCTAATAAGTCTAAGCATACATCTTTTTCTTAACTGTTGTATGACTATGACTTTTACTTCATTCCATTAAGAGACCAAAACTACCATGGGACTGACTGGAGTTGGGCCCAGTTCACAACACCTTAGAAACTTTCAATATACATGATATGAAAAATCTCAATCCACAGAGGCCCAATCCTTTCATAGGCTTTGGCTGTGTTTTTTTTTTTTTCTTTTTGGACGGGGGAAAGCAGGACAATTGGCGTTAAGAGACTTGCCCACTATCACACAGCTAAGAAGTGTTAAGTGTCTGAGGTCAAATTTGAACTCAGGTCCTCCTGACTTTAGGGCTGCTGCTCTATTCACTGTACCAGCTAGCTGCCTGAAGCTATTGTTTTCTAAAGAACAACCAAAGCTGGGGTGGGCTAGGTGGCACAGTGAATAATAGAGCTCCACCCTGGAGTCAGGAGGACCTAGTTCAAATCTGACCTCAGACACTTAACACTTCCTAGCTGTGTTACCTTGGGTAAATCACTTAATCCCAAGTGCCTCACCTTCTCCCCGAAAGAAAGAAAGAAAGAAAGAAAGAAAGAAAGAAAGAAAGAAAGAAAGAAAACAATAGCTAACAATGATCTAGAACTCTTAGGCTGGGAAAGCAATTTATATATATGATGTCATTTGCTCCTTACAACAGCCCAGTTAGGTAAGGGCTATTATCATTCATATTTTATAGATAAGGAAACTGAAGTCAGACAGCTATTAAATATCTGAGGCAGGGTTTGAACTCAGATCTTCTCAACTTCAAATTGAGAACTCAGTTTTCAATTGTAATCCAAAATATTTAGCTCTGCAAAATACTCAATACCTTCAGTCCTCATTGTAATTGTCATATCGTGTCCTAGAAATCCAAATAGGAAACTCAGGAAAAATTTATGAGGTAGACGCTAATTTCTTAGGGTCATGATTCCAACCCCATTCCAACCCCATTCCAAGCCCCCTTATTCCTGATTCCAACCCCATTTCCTGGTAACAGGCTGGTGATATCTAGTCTAGAAGAAACAAATGCCAAACATGCATCTCAAGTACACTCAAGTGCCATATCATCTTTAACTGGCAAAATATCAATTGGTCTCTTCAGTGCTGTTTGGGAAGTGAGAAAGCTTTGTCTTAGAATCTAAACTTCTAAACATCTTTGTTCCCTCAGAACTAGTAATTTGAATGATATTCTGGAAGACAGAAGATCTCTTCTGAAGTTCTTTGGTGAAGTCAGTCTAGTCTGGACTGACCTATTTTAGTCCATTGCTGAGGGAATTATCTAGTCTACATGGGGCCAATTTTTTGTAGACTCAGTAATTTCTGCCTATTTGCTCCACCTCCATCTCTTTGATTGATTGGATAATTTTTTTCTCAGTAGCTGTGAAGCTGTTACTGCTGCTCAAGCAGCATGGGTCCCAATCACATGAGTCTGTATAGTATGCCTTATGGCTCCATGGCCACTACATCTTTGATTAATGCTAATTTTAGTCATCTCCTTGGCCTTTGCAAAACCCTGTAGAACATAGATGTCACCTGTGATCTCTGCTACCAAATTGGCTTCCAGTACCCACAAACATTTAAGTACTATGACTTCAATATTCCACCTTCAAGAAGCACAGAACATCCCAGACAGGTTCCCTGAGGATCTCTAGTATTTGCTGATGTTTCATTGCATTAGGCATTTACCATTCTTGTAGCAGTAGCTTATACTAATTAGGAATTAAAGGCTTTTATCTCCAAGTGAGCAGATATGACACTGTAAAAACAATCATAATTATTTATATGTCCATAGAGGGTCTCTTTGCATTTATTACTTGATTAACAGCCTGTTCCAAGCTCTGAATCCATGTCTCTGTTGGCATAGTCACTAGTCATAGAGGAGGGTGCCTACCTTCCTAGCTATAATCCTCAAACACTCCAAAGTTCATCTTTCTTCTCTATGATGGACATCAGTTTGCATAGCAAGACCTAGTCAGAAGTAGAGGGTTGAGTAACAAATTTCTATCCTCCTCCTTTTTGGGTCCTTGCTGGAGATTTGGGAGGGGTCTAAGGTCTAATCCAGTTCATAGAAGAAGTAGCTATGAGGTCCTCCTTCCTTAATGCCTTCTCTAGTACCTTATTTTTTACCTAAAGAGTGTATCATAATATATACAATCCTTTCAATGAAAATGTCATCAAAGGCCCACTGGTATCACTAAAATGCCTGGTGAAGGTTTGTGCCTTTGTGCACCAGTCTTTTCATAACTGGGCAGCCATGGTGGCCATTCATCACTAACACACAACTCCACACTTCTACATAGTTTTATGTCTGCCACCTCTTCTATTTTCCCTATTTTGAAGGGGTTGTATACCCATGTGGTTTCCAGATTAACAGCATCTTTTTATTTGGAGTTCATGCCCTCTGATCATTTTACTCTCTCCCAGTCTTGTCAGTGTCCTTGATTAAACCTCCTGGGACACTCCCTCATCCATAAAAATTATAAGCTTTTGGGATTGGAAGGAATTCAACTTTCTCATTTTAAAGATGAGGAAATGAAGCCTCACAGAAATTAAGAGACTTGCCTAAGGTTAAATAGCAAGTTAGTGGGAGAGTCAAGATTAAAGCCCAGCTCCAATGCTCTTTTCACTACCTTACTCCACTGCTCCTTCTTCAATGACGTCAGCATCTGGATTACAGGGTTCCTTTTTAAAAATTTAATATTTTATATTTTCCCCAACCAGTTATAAAACAATTTTTAACACTGGTTTAAAAAAATTGAGTCCCAAATTCTCTCCTTCCTTCTTTCCCAACTTCCCCCCCTCATTGAGAAGGCAAGCAATTTGATATAGGTTATGCATCACAGTCCTTCTTTTTAACCCCATTCAAATTAGATCTTGTTATATTGCCTCCCAGAAATTGCCCCTGCCATCTTTGACTCCACTGTCTGCCTGGTCTCCTATATCTGATCTTTATCTTTAAGTCTTATACACTGTAGTTCTGTTATGTTTCTCCTACCTGAAAGAGGAGAAACATTAGAGAAGTAGAATGTTTAGAGATTTCATTCCCATAGCCATCATCTTATTTCATGTCTTTATTACTTCTTGTTTGGACTATGACAATGCCTCCTCTTTCTTGGACTCCCTCTAATTGAGAGATTCTTTACATTTTTGTGGGTCACGGATCTTCTGGCAGTCTAGTGAAGTCTATGAGTCCCTTTTCAGAATAATGTTCTTAAATGCTTAAAATACATAGGATGACAAATGAAAATAATTGTATTGAAAGCATTATCACAATATTAAAAACAAACTGTGATACAGTAATATATCTAATGGTAAGTCTAATAAACAAAAGTAATTTTAAATTAGTGATAAATGTAAATGATACTTTTTAGATATTTGCAACAATCATAATATGATAAGAAAATATTTGTTATTTTTATTGGTGACAAAATCACCGAGGTCCTTTTAATAGTACTGTGGTTTGTTACCTATATTCATAATAAAAGGAAATGCTAAATTTCAGTTAGGGTCTAGTGAAATACATAAATGGATTTTTTTCCCCCAAAACAAGTTCACAGACTTCTGACCCTAGGTTAAAAGCCCTTGCTTTAATTCATCTTACACAATGTGGTCAATTAACCTTCAAATGAATGAATAGCCTTGAACATGTCACTTCTCAGCTTAAAAGCACTTCATCCTTCTGTCTGCCTCCACAATGAAATCCAATCTCTCTTTACTTTGGTAGGAAAGGCTTGTTATAGCCCAACTCCTCCAGTTTCCTTTCACATGCATAGTCAAATTTTACTTGCTCTGTGTCAAAGGTCCAGATTAAATACCATCTCGTCCATGAAAGTTTCCCTAATTTTCCTTGTAAGGTGTAACTATTATCTCCTTTGAATTATTACAACATTTTGTATTTCTCTTACTCACTATTCATTATTCTCACTAGTATTATGTTTACTTATCTTTTCTCTTCCACTAGAGTTTTTATTTTTTTTAAAAGGTTTTATTGCTATCTTGCTTTTACAACAGTTGTTTTAACTTAAAGCTTCTCCCCTCTCCTCCAGTGAGTTCTCCCTTCTAGCACCATACTTACTGTTGCATCTGCTTTTATTCTGCATCATTTCACACGTCTTCCCATGTTTCTCTGAGATTCTCATATTCATGCTTTCTTATAGCTTCCATTATATTCATAAACAGCAGTCTATTCAGACACTCCCCAGTTGCCAGGAATCTATTTTGTTTCCATTGTTTTGCTACCTTTATTTCTATGATCTTCTTGGGGTAGATGTTTAGTAATCAGAATCACTTTTCTCACATAATTCCAAGATGCTTTTTGAAACAGCTGGACCAACTTATAGGTCCAACACCTATACTAAATTTATACTATATTCATCAAGGCCAGAGACCCAGTTTTATTTGTCTTTCTTTTCATGCACCTCAACATTTAGGAGGGTGCATTATACATAGTGGCTACTTAATTAATGTTAAATTAAATTTAGTTGAATAAGTCAGATTATTGGGCTACTAGAAGTGGTTCTCCAGTAGGTATCAGATTTTCTGGAAAGTTTATTTAGAATTTGATATTTTGATATATCATTATTTGGGCTAATTTGTCATCTTACTGTTATAGGTATTCTCTCCAGTGATGCAGATTCCAAAATCCTACTCTGTTGCCTCTTTGTGGTGTGAGGTGAACCTACATTCTCAAAGCCTATGATAGCTAAATACAAGATCTGGAAGATTCTGCTCTGATGGCCAGAGTTTGAGTATTGTCATGTCATAAATCCATATCTGCTTTCTGAGGACCAACCTAGCTAGACATGGAGATGCTCACCACTAGTTAACTGGAAACTTGTTAATGGATTCCTTGGCTCTGGCAAAGAATTTGATACTTCAGCAATAATTTAAGGAAATCCCAGCCAAACTACTGTTAAAATATAATTTCCTAATTTTAAAGGTTCCCACATAATTTTCTTTCCCTTTATTTTATATATAGCATTCTTCTCCTGTTTTTATGTCAAGATAAAATTCAAGATTTGGTCCTTTTAACATTAATTTCAGAATAATAGACTTGAAAACGTCAATGTCAAAGAATGCTGTTCTTGAACTTCTTTTGCTTACCTACAAGACAATGTCAATATAACTTGCTTCAGTGAACAGAAATAAAATAAATCATGATGACATGTTGAGCAAATCTGAGACAAAACAACTTAAAATCTTTTAGGGTTTACTTCTGATAGGGAAAGTCTGAATAAATTTTTGTTTGCAAATATAGTGGAATATTACTGTGCCATTAGAAAGGATGAATTTGAGGACTTCAGAGAAACATGGGAAGACTTGTAAAAAGTGAAGCTGAGTAAGATCTATCTATAATTCTCTGCTAGACTCTAATTTCACATCTGTTAGGGAGCCATAATTTGAGAAACTGCTTTTCTTCACAATTTAAGTCAAAGATCCCTATTGTCTACTTGCTAGGCTTAGGGAAATTTTATTTTTTTATTTTTAAAGCAGTTGGGGTTAAGTAACTTGTTCAAGGTTACACGGCTAGTCATTATTTATGTGTGGGTGCTCATTTTCTGAGGCCGGATTCGATCTCGGGTCATCCCAACTCCAAGGCCAGCACTCTTACTTACTGCACCACCTAGCCGCCCCAGGCTTAGGGAAATTTTTCCATCACTTTGGCAGATAGGCTAATGTGGTTCAAGTCCTCCTGGGCTTCTTCCTACTGATTAATGCTACCAGTGCTTGGCCTCAAGTTGCATTGAAATTCCATGTTTCCATGCTAATTCTCTGGTTCCAATCTTCAGCTCCACAAAATCAAGATCATCTATTGTCCTGAAGCCTTTAGAAGGTGGGTCCAGTTGATAAGCTGTCACTCAGTCATGTCATTATCATTTAGACAAAGTGATAGCTAGAGTTCTTCAGTCATAGAGATCAAAATGATCCAAATTCACATATGAACACTCTTAATACATCATCTTTATTATTTTTATCTATTCTAGACACCAAGGACTTGGACTAACATTCCATCAGTTACTTATTAAACAAATGATGACTAAAGTATTTGGGGCACCTTATAGCTGGTACTACTCAGGAGGTATAACATTATCTGGATTATACCCAAAGCACTGATCACTTCAGCCTCTGTGTTGGAAACCCCAAATCAAATCAAATTTCTTCCTTCTTAGGCACAACCACAGTAAAGGTACTGTGTCTATCACATACATTTTTCTGGAGAGTGCACAGGGGAATAGATAAAAGTGAAAGGACTGGGAATTCCTGAGCAATGTAAGCCACTTCAGCAAAATCTACTGTAAGCCTGAGTAGAGGGGCTAAACATAAGAAACTAAGGAATCATTTAATGTAAAGAGACCTAGAAAATTCCTGTTTTGCTGCCATTATGGCAAGAGTTATATAAAGTGTTTAAAAAATTCATACACACATACACACTTTCAAATGTGGGACCACTCAAGATTAATTATTCTTCGATATCTTAATCATTCTGTGAAATCACAATGTTGGATAATGGCCATTTAAAATGAAATGTTCTCTATTATACAGAGTTGCAACTTCTTAGTAATTGTGAATTAAAGCATAATTTAGTATGGCTGGAAGCCAACATGACAAGTGAAATTTACAGACAACCAACTCTTAATAATATTGAGAGAAAAGCACTGTTGGACTGCTTGGAGTCACAGAAAGTTACCCACTCGCCTCCTGTTGGAGCCAAGCAGTAGGATGCCTGCTGAATGACAAACTGAAAGGAATTTAAAACATAATGGTGGAAACCAAAACTGAGAAGAAAAAGAAAAATTGCTTGCCTTGTAAATCTTATAGGACCAGAGTGATGCTAGGTTATCATTCTGTTTATTAGCATGCACTTTGGAGAGTTCAGGGCAAGTATGGATACGCATTCATTCCATTTTATGCCACACATTACTGAAAACACATTCAACAGCATAAATAATTCATCAGTCCATTGTTTGAAATTTAAGATTCTAAAACTGCACCGTAGTGTTCTACTTTATGGCTGCTTGGACTTTCAAACAGAAAGACAATTTGGATAGATGGACTTTGTAACTCTCATAAGAGCCCATTAGTGAAAGCCACCCAGGAAAAGAAAAAGAGCTCCCCCTCTCTCTTTCTCCTGCCATTCCCATAGACCATACAGGCTTTGGGCCCAGCCAAAGAAAACTGAGCTTTAATAGCTGCCCTGGTAAAGGCAAAATGTATGGAATCAAATCAACATCTGCATTTCAAGATACTCTTCCTACTCCCAGTGCCAGTTAGATAGAAAAGGCATGAACTCAGAGGTGATGAAGAATCCATTAGGGCTAGAATTCTTTGGAAGAGAAGGGAGGGACAGTGAGACAGTGACCTCAAGGCTGAAGACATACTGAGAGATCACAGAATGCAGAAGTTTATGTTCAGAGAAGAAGGCAGGGGCTTTGTGCCTTTTGTTTAGGAGTGAGGATTTTTCTGAGGACAGAACTCAAGGCTTGATGCCCACAGTGAATTAAGAATGCACAAATAAGATTCTTCACTTAAGATTTCTTAAAGGAGTAAAGGGTGGACCAGTAAGACCATACAATGTGCTAGTACAGAATTGAGAAGCAGCAACACAGGATCATTATGTATTAGTAAGAATAAGATGAGATCTGATGAGTATTTTCCACTTCTGACTCTATTGATTCTGCAGAACAACTTCATAATTAGGAAGATCACTAAATCACTTAACCTTATCTTTTTGGGGCTCCTGAGACCAAGCCAAGCCCAAGGGCAAGGATGTGGGCAGTAAGCCTTGTCACAGGGCTCTGGGGTGCAGTAAAACCTACACTCTTTGCCCTAACTTGGTGCTGGGACAAGTAGGGTTACCAGCTGAAAAATTCCCTGTCCCCCTTGATGCCTAGGAAGATGCATGTGTCACAATGAACTCCACACACATTCACTCATAGGAAGCTAGAAGACTTGGAAATAATAGGAGTTGGTGACAAGCCTCTGTGCCACTGTCTTCCAACTGTATTGGTACTCTCTTGGTATGAAAGGCCTTTTAAGAGAATAAGCCTGTGCACCAAAAGCTGGAACTTGATTTGACAACCACAACAGTAACAAGCTACCCTCTCCCATCTTCTACCCCCTTCCAGAAACTCTAAGCAATGATAATGACCAAAAATAAAGTGCTTGAGAAAAAGCCTGGCAATGGAACAAAAGACATCATTATATTTGGGGGTGAGGGGTGGAAAGAAAGCACAGCAAGCAAGCCAAGTCATTAGTGTCTCAATGTAGAATCAATTTGTCAGTGGCCTGACTACTCTGTTGTGAAAAATAGGCTCAAGGTTCCTACTTATCTGTAAAATATGGTGGCTTGTTACTAGATGATTTCCAAGGACCCATCTAACTCTAATTATATAACTGATTCCAGGCCCCTCCCAAAGGGACAAAAGAACAAGTTCATCAAGGGAAAGAAAAGCTCCTCGGCTTTGGTGAGAGGGGAAAGGACTGAGAACAGAGTCTGAGCATAGCCTATCCATGTCAGCTGACCTCTGAAAAGTGAGCTCCTGATTCTTTCTCTATGGAAAAGGGCTTAGTTCTCTGGGTCTAGTGACATGTTTCCTGGGCGAATTCAACCCCTATCTAGAATATTCTGAGGGTAGATTTCATTTAAATCAAAGAAAAATTCAAATTTTAGTCCCTAGACTTAATAATTTCTTCCTATCAAGGTACATTTCTATTATTCTATACCTAGAGTTTCCCCTCTTTGAGACAGAAATGTATTTCAAGTTTTAAGAATATTGCAAATTTTAAAAGTCTTAAAATGCATACTTTTAAGATAAAATTTGTGGTCATATCTAAAATGAGAACGGGTTTTTAGTTATTTTAATGCCAACACAAAATAAAGCAGATATTTGTGCAGCTAGATAGACTATTACAGACAAATCAAACACTGGGAACCTTGGTTTCTAAAGCTAGTGTACTTTTATCCTGTCTCCTTAGTTATTCACAAACTGAAAAAGAAAGAAGAGCTTTTTCCGCTTTTTCAGATCCCAAAGGACTATCCAATTTAGAAAAAGTTACCCGTGAGAAAGAAGAAAACAGTCTCCCTACACTTATACTAAAAATTCCTTCTGCTAAAAGCTAGATTATCACTTCAATAGTCTCAGATGAATACAGATACTTAACTGAGTTCCACCAGGTTACTGGTATGGCTTTCCTTAAAACCTCATCAGCAAACATAGATTTCTTGAATGGATCCCCACTAGCCCAGAAAGATATTACAGTTAGTATTATAGAGGGGTGATTGCTAGTTGCCCTGTCACTGTTACCTCATCTTCTTTAGAATTAAGATTGACCCTGGGCCCTGAGTACTAAGAATAGGGACAAAGAATTGAGTTGGAGTTACTGTGTAGTCAGTTTGATGTGAAATAATTATCAAAATTTTTAAGGCTAAATAAATATATTTTCTAAAACATGTGATTAGGAATTATAACTCTGGATCTATAACTATACTGAAAATTTTTAAATCTTTGATTTTACAACTGTCTTCATATTAGCTTTTGATTTTTAAAAAAAGCTCATTTTAACAAAAAGATCCAATTTAAATAAAATTGTTTTTATTATTTTTTAAAAAAATAATGATTTGATTTTGCTTGCTTCAAACCTGTTCCAGAATCTTTCTCTACAATGACAGCTTTCCCAACACAACGACATTTCCTTCTCTCTCTTTAAATTGAACAGATGTGTGAGGGAGAGATTTTAATTTATTTGCCAGCAATGACTAGTTAAAAAAAGATCTTGGCCCCAGTCTGATTGCTTTTTATACTCAAACACCTGTGGATATCCTGTGTTTCAATCAGGAAGTTCATGATCATCTGTAAAAACTAAAATAGCACCAGTATCCAGTGTTTACAGAGGGATTTTTTCTTTTTTGAGCACTGAGGTCATGCTCACCCATATGGAAAAGCCTTATTAGTTGAAGAGTTCCTGTTTTCCGTTAATTAACAGATAGCAGTTCTACCAAAAGACTTCTACCTGACTTCATATGGAAACCTCAAATGGAAGTGAACTTTACTCTCTACTAATAAAAAATGAATGTGACACAGGGATTTACCCTTTATGCAACAACATGAGCAGAGAGAGTACAAAAGACTGTGAAGTCTGCAGGGCGTGAAATTAAAATTTTCACACAAATACAAAAGACTCCTCTGAAGTAATGATACAATGTTACAACCTTGGCATGAAATCTTCTGGTTTGAGTAAAAGTCAATGCCATGTGACCCCATGGTTTGTGTATCAGTAGAAATATTTTGCTGCTAAAGAAAAAGTTCACATAAAATGTCCAAAGAGAGATGGTAAAAGAAATGGGGCAAACTGTTAGGGATGGGCCTATAGGCTTTTGGGACAAGAGGTCTCACTAGTCCTCTAATTCTTGACATAAGTTTGAGGTACAAGAGGAAACCAAAGTTCTAGTTTTTGGTTAGCTGACCTTTATGCTCATATCATAAAGATGCCAACCCAGAATAGCTGCCTCACATTCCTCCTTAAACATCCAGTTTCAATCATGCAATAAACATCTTGATGAGGCAGGACTGAAGCTCAGGGGTGAGTCTCAGGCTGCATATGTCAGCCTTGAAGTCACATTCATAGAGATGATAATTAAGCCAATTGGGTCTGATGAGGTCACTAAGACTGTAGAGAGAGAAAGGAAGAGGATTCAGGGAACACTGACAGGGAGTGGGATAGAATAATGAGCTAGAAAAGAGACTGAGGAAGAAGGTTAGACAGGTAGGAGAAAAACTTGTTAACAAGAACCCTGAGATGAGACTAGCCAGAAGTAGCCAGTAGTCAATAGGGTCAGATGCAGAAGATGGGTCAAGAAGGATTAGGAATGATAAAAGACCTTCATATTTGGCAAATGAGAGATTGTTACTGACTCAGGAGAGAGCAATTTAATTTCAGCAATAAGGTCAAAAGCCAGACTGTAAAGGCTTATGGAGTGAGAAGAAAGGAAGTGAAGGTGGCTGGGAAAAGAAGGAGAGATGTGGTCTGATGGCTTGAGGGAATGATAGGATCTAGTAAAGGCTTTTTTTTTTAAGGGTGATGGATACTTGGGCATATTGGAGGGCAGTAGGAAAGGAATCAGTAAATTAATAGGGAGAAGTTGACAATTCAAGAGATGGTAGAGATGATTGAGGATGCAATCCTTTTGAACAGGAAGGGATGGAATGAGATGAAGTGCACATACAGAGGGTCTTGATCTTGGCAAAGAGAAGGGCCACCTCATTATCAAAGATTGGGAAAAGAGAGTTAAGTATATGTCAAAGGATTCTGAGATGAAGAGAAAGGGAGCAGAGGGAGCTCATCATGAAGGACTTCAAAGAGACATAATGAGACATGCTAGAAAGAAGAGGTGGACTGGTCAAGTGGACAAGAGTGAGGGATAAAAGACAGCAAGCCTGAGTGCTGTAGTGCCTAAAACACAGTGGGCCTTAGAAGATGCTTGCTGAAGGTTTAGGCAGTCTCCCTGGGGAGGATTTACAGAAGAATATCAACAAGAAAGACAAAAGATGAGAAAGCACAGGTGGATGGGGATTTGTACTAGGAAAGCAACAAGATCTCTAGATCAGAGATCCTTTAAAATATTACCATTACTAACAATTACAAGTCACAGTTATATATTTCAAGGTTTAAAAAGCCCTTTCTTATCCATAACAATGTTTCAAGGAGTCAATCGATTAGATTTTGAGTTTGTTCCTTTATTGCCAAGGGATAGAGTTAATGCTAGAAGGCAGAGTCATGCCCTGGGGCCACTGTCAAAATGTTGGGAGAAAAGTAGATGCAGTCCTGGCTGAAGGGTAAGCTTTAACTCACACCTCCCTCCTTTCTAAGGCTTTAATGTAGATGGTACTCTTGGCCCTTCTTGGTGTCCTAGAATGGTATATTTTCAGTCCTGAAAAGAAGGAAAACCCACAAAGTTTACTCTCCAGCACCATTTTATTTATTCAATGCACACCATTCAAAACAAAAAGCAATCCCATTGCTTGAGAATGTCTTTTATTTCCCTTAAATAATTCAAAATGAATACAAAACCCAGAAGGTTTTTAAGCTGTCAGAATTTAGGAAGGATATATTCTTCATGTGCTCTAAGAAAGAGAACAAACAAACAAATAAATAAATGAAAAACCTGCTCAGGTATTTCTAAACTGCTTTCTATGGTATTGTTTTTATGAAACATCTTATGATGTTTCAAGTGAGGGTACTCTTCCCCTTGTTTTATCTTGACCCCTACCTCTACTCCCATATAGCCTAGATCTAATGAAATTAGGGATAGTCGAAAGACTCACAAGGGAGGGTGCCCTCCCTTCCCTTTGCTTCTTCCTTTCTCCTTTCCCTCCCTCCTCAGGTTGCTCAGACCCCATAAGGTGGCTAGGCTGGAAGAATGCCATGGCTGAACATGACTACTTAATAAAATGGGAGTCAGCAATTCATGGGAAGCTAGATGGTGGAGTGCAGAGTACTGAGCCTGGAGTCTGGAACTCATCTTCTTGAGTTCAAATCTGGCTTCAGACACTTACTAGCTGTGTGACCCTGTGAAAGTCACTCAACCCTGTTTGCCTCAGTTTCCTCATCTGTAAAATGAGCCAGAGAGAGAAATGCAAACCAGTCTTTGCCAAGAATATCTCAAATAGGGTCACGAAGAGTCAGACATGACCGAAAACAACTGAACAAAAATGAACAGCAACTCTAGGCCTCCAGTGAGATGGAGGACCATCACAACTTACTCTCTGTCCTGTCACCGCACTGTCCTAAGGCTCTCTGGGTCTCTGCATTTGCTCTGTAGCTAAACTCTCTTACATGAGTTGTCCCCTCCAATTAGTGTGAGCTCCTTTAAAGAAGGGGCTGTCTCATCCTATCCATATACCAGTGCTCAGCACAGTGCTTGCCACATGGTGATAGATGCTTGTTCAGGGGTGAGGAACCTGCAGCCTCAAGGCCACATGTGGCCTTATAGGTCCTTGGGTGCAGCCTTTTCAATGAGTTCAAGTTTTACAAAACAAATCCTTTTATTAAGGGGATTTGTTCTGAGAAGTTTGGCTTCAATCAAAGGGCCACACATGAAGACCTAGAGGGCCACATGTGGCCTCAAGGCTGCAAGTTCCCCACCCCTGTGTTCGTTCATTCATTCACTTTTCTTGTAGGCAGATATACACCATTTTGGCAGGTCCAGTGATAACTTGTCTTCAGCCCACCCCCCCCAATTGTTTTTCAGTTTTCTCTCCTCCCTCCCCAACTTTCCTATACTCATACCTTTGCCCACACAGAGGAAGAAACAGAATTTATCCATTTCGGTGTCTGCTACAAAACAACAGGCCAACTAAGTAAACAAGTCATGAATTACTCCTCTCTACCAGGGCTATATGAGCAGTCTAATTTATTCATTTTTAAACATCAGTTTCATTAGAGCGTCCACAAATTATTTTGATCCATGTCCACAAAATCAACTCTTAGACCTAGTAAAAGCTAAGTTTACAGAAGAACCTCACCGAAAGATTTAAGGATCTAATCAAGGAGAGCCTCAATTCTAAAAAGTGCAAATATCCAAACTGAATACATTTTTTTAAAAAAAGTGATAAATTTGCATCAGCTTCAGTGTACAAGTTCCAGCATCATTTAGGGTACCATAAAGTCTATTCTGCTGAGTATCTGTAAAGAGTCACTTATTTTGGGAACATTAGCCTATAGTATATAGCTTTAAAAAGAGATGAATTTGGAGTCAGAGGTTCTGGGTTCTGCTGTCTGACAATGATAAGTATAGTAATTTTAGATGAAAGACCATATGAAGCAACTATAAGCCCAAGGAACAGGACCAGAGGATGATTCTTGAATCAGAGTGAAGAAAAGATGGTCTGAATACCAGATGGAAAAGATGTGACATTCAGACAATACCCACAACTAGCTCAAGTACTCAGAGCAACTATCTCAAGACTTTAAGGATGTGATGCTTATTGTTTATTGAATGAGAAACCATCAAAATACACCAGAATTTTGAAGATGCTTCATGAACTGAGATTCGCTGTCACCAGTTCTCTCCAGAGAGCAATCAGTGGCACTTGAAATACTCTCAAGTTTTGGCAGGATGAGGCAAATCTTCAAGCAGATAAAAACAGAAGGCATCAAGAACTAATGAAAATGTTACTGAAATCTTCAGTGTCTACAGGAGAATTCAAACCATAGCCTGAAGCTCTTATTATGGAGACCTGAAATGGCGAAGAACTACTAGATGTCTTCAAGGATGCTGTAAATGTTACAATTTTTAAATAAAGGGAACATTTAACTAAAGAAATCATAATAGTCTTGCCTTGTTGTCCATTGTCTCTACAAGTCATCCTGAACCACTTCCTTTCCTGTCTAAAGTTTTTTTGTAATGCTAGTGGGTTTAAGCTTGCCACCATTTAGAAGGCCATGATCAACAGTAGTCAATCACCAGTTTCAAAAATTCATTTTTATAGTGAAAACCTAGAGCAAAGTTTCCCAAACTTTGCCATTCCAAATTTCTTGGAGGGCTGTAGGGCGGCACAGGAAGTAAAATAGAGAAGAGTCAAAAAGAGCTGGCACTTTCTTAGGAAGTTTTCCCAGATGTACCAGGTGCCCTTGTCGAGGGAGGAAAGGGTCACACCAGTCTAAAGAATATGGACTATTTTCAGTTATCTTCACAAAAGGTTGACAATGAGGAAGAAATCTAACACCAACTTAAATGTGCAGGTGCAGCTTTTAGTCACCTGAGACAACAGATGTCTGAAGAGCATGTTAAATCCCAAGATAAACTTTATTATCCACCAGATGGTTATAATCTCTATCTTTCTATAATTAGGAAGAATAGAGACAACAATGCTGAAGAATTAGCATCAATACTGTTTGTAGAATGTGTTTGAACTCCAGCTCTGCCACTTCCTTCCATCTTTGTGTAATTATGGCCATGTTGCTTCATCTCTTTGAGACTCAGTTTTTTCAGCTATAAAATAATGAGGCTGGCCTAGATGATCTTGAAAGTCTCCTCCATGAGATCTAAATCCTATAACATTCTAAATCTGTTTTGTCAAAGACAAATGGCAGTTAAACTGTTCTCAAGTCGAAGAAGTGCAACAATGTTAACCTGTGTAACTCTACTGGCCAGGTCTTTTTCAATGAAATGATTCTATTTACAGGATCTGACCAGTTTGAAATTAAGTGGCCAAAGCAACAGGGAGCCTCAAAACTGATGGTCCTGAAACTTATTCAGGCTATCCTCTGGAAGGTCGAATACTGAAGCTGAAGCTTAAATACTCTGGCCATATAATGAGAAGCCAGGATTCATTTGAAAAGACCCTGATGTTAGGAAAGATGGAAGGCAAAAAGCAAAGGAGATGGTAGAGGATGAGATGGATAGATAAGTGTCATGGAAGCAATGAATGTGAACTTGGACAGATTTTAAGACATAGTGGAGGACAGAAGGGTCCATGGGGTCATGAAGAGTCACACACTACTGAACAACAACAATGGAGTTCAAACCCACAGAGAAGATACAAATGGAAGACATCGTGCTTATCTAATTCAGGGTTGCCAAGGAAATAAGATATTCAAGTCAATGTGACCTATAATCAAAACCTGAAGTGAGATAATTGTTTAAACCACACAAAAGTTTTCTACTCTCTACCAACCTGAGTCTATGAAAGGATTTTTAAGAAATAAAGGAATGAAGCTGCAACGAGTTTCTGTCTGACTGGTGAAGACAAAGGATTGCAAGAGTATTCGTTTTCTTAAGATGTGTCCTGTGGTGAGACTAACTCTTCAAGGTCTCCCAAAGGGGAAAGGAAACTCTAATAACTAGTATAGGTTTCTAAGTTCTGCATCAGTTACAAGAGCTCATGTTACATTCTCATTGTTTTAGTTTATCACCCTATTTATTTCTTTTTTCTTATTCATATACATCTCAGCAACTCATGCACAAAAAGGAATAGATAACTATATTAATGGTTCTTAATAGTAGGGATTAAAATATGGGTCTAACATCAGAGCTTAAATAAAAGCAGGATTTCCATCAGATATAGGAATTATATTCACACGATTGCTCTTGGTGCCACTGATACTGTACAGAACATCTTTGCTGGTAATATACCATTAATCATCAGTTTGATAGGATGATGGTTCTTTCCACCAACAGTTTTGTCACCCTACCAGCTGGAGATAGCCTCCAGTCTCTCCCCATTTTTAATCCACCTAATTATAGAATCAAAGGATTCAGAGGTAGAAAGGACCTTGGAGACTGACTAGTTCAAAGCTCTCATTTCACAAGTGAAGAACCTGAAGTCCAGAGAGGTTATGTAACTCAAAAAGAGTGTAACAAACAGGGTCAAAATTTGAACTCAGAATCTCTGACTCCAAGTCTCACTCTTTTTCTCCACTATATACCATAGACTAATTGTTCCCAAATATCATAAGATCCTGTCACTATACTGCTCAGAAAACTTCAACAGTGCCTTACTTACTGTCTGTAGAACTAAATATTACTCTACATTTTGGCTCCAACCCACCTCTTCAACATTATTTCTCACTGTACCCTAGTACAAAAAACCTTCACTACCATGTAGAGTAGTCTAATCACTGTCCTTCAAATAGACTTTGCCAATATATACTTCAGCATATATTCCTTTGAAGAATGCCTTCGCCCTCCCTCTCAACATTTTAGGATAATGCTTCTCTCTCCAGACTCACTTCCTCCTCTGTGAAGTCTTTTCAGGTCTCTGGGAGAGTTCCCTTCTCTGCAGTGGCAGAGCTTATCTACAAGCCCTGTTCAGCCACTTAATCATGTACAAATTTGTTGTTGACTACCTTGTGAGGTACAGATTATTGAAAGGACAGGTAGTGAAATATCTAGAAAAAGAAGCAACAGTTACAAAGAGCTATAATGGCTTCCTCAGGAACAGGTCATAACAGACTTACCTTATTTCCTTTTTTGAGAAGGCTACTAAACTTATAGATCAAGGGAATACTATCATTACTGTTTACTATATTTTGCAAATAATCTGATACTATCTTTTCATTATTCCTCTGAAAGAAGCTTGTATTATTCAACCAATTAACACTCATTTATTAGGTATCTTTTGTGGGATGGACCAGGCTAAGTGCTAGAGAAACAAATACAAAGAATAAAATAATCCCACCTCTCAAAGAGTTTATATTCTATTAGTAAACAAATATTTATTAAGTGTTTACTAAATGCCAGGTCATGTGCTAAGTGCTGAGGCTATAAAGGAAAGGAAAAAGTTCTGACCCTCAAAGAGGACACATTCTAATATATTCTGTACTATCCTCTTTTTTCAAGCTCTTCTTTCTTATTTTCTTGCTGACTATGTTCTTTCAAACCCCAGTCTTGTATCATTTCCACCACTCACTGCCTTCATGTCTGTTCATGTGTTGCTGAACAAAGCTAGAGAAAATCAAGAAACAGTGCTGGCTGGGTAGACTACAAATTTATAATACATAATCTTATCTGGGTCCTCCCTGTGGCAAGGAAATCCTTTTATACTTCCCCAACCAATTCACTCCCAATGACCACAGTGGCTTTTATAGATTTTTTCACCCCTTCTCAAACTTCCTACAGTTCCCCCTTTCTCCACCCCTCTCAGTTGAGAATCTTGTCTTATTTCACTGGAAAAATTGAGGGCTTTCACTAAGAGCTCCCTCTTCTCCCCTCCTTATTTCATGTCACTCTGATGCCTTTACCCACTGTCTCATTCACCTCATCTCACAAGAGAAGGTAGTCTTTATCCTTGCTAAGGCTAATCTTATTACACAATGAACATTCAGTAAATAATTGATGAAATTTATCATACACACACACACACATATATACATACATATATATGTATGTGTATATTAAGGATGAGAAGTCATATCTCTCATTAATTCAGAATGGCTTTCCCCCTTGCTCAGAATAAAATTATGAAGGTTTACTTTGATTGGTGCAATAATTAAAATAAGCACTGACCTCTGTATTCAGGACCTAACCAAAATTGGGCATTATGTCAAAAGGAAATGCATTAGGATCCATGACTAATGAAAAGTAGGACCTGGACTGGTGGGAACATCAGTGAAATTTGTGTTTCTCTACTTTGGTCTATCTGTCTGTCTTAAATTTTCCTGGGAATCCGTATGGGGGGGCGGGCAGGGGAGAAAATGAATATATTTCTTCCAGGCTTAATATTCCCCCCTCCAAAACAAGAGAAACAAAACATATAATAAAATAGGGAGTCAAATGTTGGAAAGATTAAAATGTTGGAAGGAGAAGTAATTTGTATTATGTTACAATAATAATTGTATTAAATTATTATAATATTAAATATTATGAGATATGATAATAATATTAAAGAAAAGCAACCACACAGGCTATTTGGGCTTAAACTTCTATAGCCTTAATGACTTTTAAAAGCTACTTAAAAAGAAAGATTTATATACTGAACTTTACTTTATAAAACAGATGATAAAAGTTATTTAAATGGTGCCTGTAATATACTTTGAGCTCCCCAAAGGAGGGTGCTCTGGGATATGTTGTAGAGTTGGGGCTCAAAGGAACTTATGCCATTTATTGGCAATATGATGTAGTGGAAAGTACACTGGATTTAGAATGAGAGAATCAGGGTTTATATGCTGCTGTGATGTTCTGAGCCTCATTTTCCTCATCTGCAGAATAAGAATTGGACCAGATCATTTCAAAGGTCCCTTTCAGCTTTATCTATCAGCTTTATCAGCTATATCTAACTAAAAAAGAAGGTATAACTATATTTTTACTTTACATTCAATGCCATATTTTCTGAAGCGTCTTATTCATTCTTTTAATCTTCATTTAATTCCTGCAATTAATTTTGATTCAAAAAGAAAAGTTTTGATAGGTCCCATTTTGCTGGTAAGAAATAAGTAAACAATCATGTTTGGGGCAGACAGAGTGAAATGGCATTTTGTTCAACAGATAGGATTCTAGGAAGCCATTCTGAAAAACCAAATTTTTACCTCAAAACTTGGAAGTAAAAATCAATAGACATTTTTTGAATATAGTAACTTTACAATAATAATTATAATTGATTAGGGCCATTAACCATATACTGTGTGTTTTAAGAGGTAAGTTATATGCTAATTTTCAAAACTATCAAGAAGTCTAAAATAAAAGTAACCAAAGACCTAATAATTAGACTAGAAATTTCAATTCAATTACATAAACATTTATTAAGTACCCTGTATTACTAGCACTTAGTAAGTACAATGCTACATGTTAGGAATAGAAACCTTAACAAAATAGTCCCTGGCTTTAAGGACCTTAATTTTAATTGTGATTTTATTTTTCTTGAGTTCTATTCTAATTTTTTCAATCGCCTAAGGAGGCCTAGTCTTAAACTTATGTACTGAGTTTGATAAAAGTGAAAAACAAATCTCAGGAGTCTGGAAGGTTTCTATTCTAGATTCCAAATATCCAGCTCAGGGAAATACACAGCCCATCAAGCATAGGATATCAGAAAGAGATTTCCCTTGGAATCAGAAAACTTGAGCTTGAGTCCTGATTGCTACTTACTAGCTGAGTTAAAGGACGGTAGATTATTTTCCTTGAGCTTCTATAAGAAAAATAAGTAATAAACACTGATTCTGTCTACTCCACAGGTTTGTAGTATGACATCTGAAATGCTTGATAGACTGTAAAATACCATATAAATTATATAATAATAATTTTCTTTTTTTTTTTTTGCCTTTTTGGAGGGCAATTGGGGTTAAGTAACTTGCCCAGGGTCACATGGCTAGGTTTTTGTTTGTGTGTGCGTTAGGTGTCTGAGGCCGGATCCGAATTCAGGTCCTTCTGACTCCAGGGCCAACACTCTACTCACTGGGCCATCTAGCCATCCCATAATAATAATTTTCATCAGTAATACTAATTATTACTAACAATAATACTTATGCTTATTATTTAAACTATTATTATTTGCAAGTTTTCTATTTGGATTCTGAAAATCAAAAACTTCAAACTGTTTAGACAGCACAAACTCCCAAATAGAATATTTTTGCCTCAGATATTATGTATTTATGTTATTTTTAGGATAGCAAATTAGCATCATTCCCACCCTTGTCTACTTTCCAAATTGTCAGAAGTATATCTATGTGAGAAACCAGACACTGCCCAAAGTGCATATACACTCCAGCCTTAGTTTACACTCTAACAGGGTATTAGCAAAAACTGATGCAAAAACACTCACACAGTCATGTGTCTAGCACTTCTAAGATCATGCCATCACAACTTGTGCTGGAGGCATACTGAATTTTCATGTCACATCCTTTAAAACTAAAGTAAAGCTAAGCATCTTAAAACAGCAGCAATTTAGGTTTCAGAAAGGAAGAAACCTGTACCGTGTCTTCTTGGCACTAGTGGGGAACAGTTATACATTATGTGCCCTTTCCATTACTCATGTTACAACTCCAGGTTGCCTAAATACCAGTCAAGAGGGATATGATGATCCACCTTCAAGTAGCTGACCATGTGTTGTGATCTTTCCTGCAAAAGCCAGTAGGTAGACTAGTTGACACTACCTCCTCAATAAAGGTCCCCAATGCTGACAGAAGCTCACAAGCATAAATTCACCAACATACAGTTGCAAGAATAGTTTAGTAAAGATGCTAACATTCTTCTTTTACTCCTCACAAAAGAGAACAATCGACTCCCTAGAGAAAGGACAAGAACACAAATTGGCCTTAGAGCTCAGGAAACAGGGGACTGAGCCATTTTTGTCTGATGGCTATATGCCTGAAGTTCAGCTTTATCAGTTTGGAACAAAAATCAACTTCTTATCAAAAGACTGAGTAATGGAAACCCTACCAATTGCTTCAAAAACTGACAAGATTTCTATTACACTGAACAATCTCAGAAGATATTTAACCTAATTTTAATATAAAATCCTGTCAGTTCTACATAGTTGAATAGAAAAAATCACTAATACATAAAGCATATGCAACTGTAGTAGATTTTCTCCCTCAAAGTTAAATCTGAAATAAAAGACTATCAAAAAGCCTTGACGATCCAATGCTAGATTAATGCAAATATCTGCCTGTTTGCAAGTGTACTTTTTGATTAAACTGGCATACATCAAGTACAATTAGAAAGGTTATTTATAACTAAGAAATACATAATTCTGCATCTTAATGAGGATGACAATTACAGCTGACAGTTGCTAATTAACACTACTTCATTTTTTTTTTTTTTTTTTGCTAAGAGTCAGATATTCCCAGTGTGATCTTCATTGTTTTTAATGGACACATTAACTCTGGCAGGCATGAAAGGGTTAATTAATAATAGCTCGTGTCTTGGATCAGACCTTTCCCCCAGCTCTAGAGAAAGCCAAAGTCCCTGTTGCAACTTCATCTTTTATAGCTTTGGGTTAGAACTGGAGTCCCGGGTGCCCTGTGGTGCTCTGTGGTACAGAGACTACAAGATTAAATGGAATCTGATCACCCAAGAATGAGTGAACTTTGACTCTACCTCACAGGATGGACACCATACAAGAAAACTGATTTCTTCAACTTTTTATCAAGAGCCAAATCTCAAGGCTCTAATCTCAACCACCCACCTGGTGTTCAGAGTGACAGAGAGAAAATACCCCCCTCCCCTCATCCTTTCTCCAGCTGAAATGGAATGTTGACTGTCCCAGCCAAGTGGAAATAAATGTCTTCACACAGTTCAGCTATTCAACCCTCCTGTGCAGAGTCGACTACTGTGTTTACTGTCTGGGACAACTTAGAGGCATCTGATCAATGCCGAAGGCCAAGAAGGGAAATGGTGGGAATGGAGCACTGAAGCTCACATCCAGGAACACCATAATACCCTACTTACTGGTGCTGTAAATTTCACATTTATTTTGTAAGCATGAGATAGATGGGATATTTCTACATACAAAGGTGCCCAACTAAAATCAAGATAAGTGATATTAATGTCCTATGGTCAGTATTATTGAACCTCGAAAGCAATAAACTTTATGAGTCGATAAATATTACATTTGCAACATAGTTAACATTCCTCTACTGTCTCTGGCACTTATTACACATTGTAACCGCAAGTCTACAATACATTATTCATATTTGGGGTGTCACCGAGTGATGGATTGCTGTAAGAGAGGCTGTCCTTTAAATAAATCAACAAATAAAAATGCAAATGTTAACATTTTCAGCCACAACTTTTTCTATCTTGAATGGGGAATGAAAATTTCACATTATATCGACAGCCAGCAGAGAGAACAATTAACAACCTACACAGTGAATAAGAGAGATTAATTTGCCAACGTCTGGTTTTATCACCTGCATATGGAACTATATTGGACTTTTCTGGCCGTTAGCTCTCTTCAGGGAAAAAAAGAAAACTTGTCTCCTATCAGCTTCCTCTCCACCCCCACTCTTTTTTTTTCAAGTCTTAAAAATGCTTGGAATTTAGGTATAGATGGGGGAAGTGCCTATATTTTCCCTCCCCTTTGTACCTTAAAATGCTTGTTGGGATGAAAAATAAAGTTTCTCCCCCCCACCATTAAGAGTTTGTGAATAACTAAAAACTTCTCTATAAAAATCATGTACTTTGCATTCTCCATGCTTGGAAATGAAAATAACTAAAACACATCTGATACTGAGATCTGGAAAGCATCTACTTGTGACTTTTCAGTAACTGATTTTCATAGCTCTGAATCTTTTTTCAACTCTGCATTTTGTATAATGGACCCATAACATGCCAATGTGCACTTCTAAGGAGAAAATCTGGTATGCTATTCTTTATTTTACTTAGTAAAATACTCATTTCTTAAGAATATTCTGAGTTTTTATAGTTGATATGAACCATTAAGGACTAACAGATAAAGAAACCTGCTTTTTAAAGTCCATAATAAACATAAGTTTATAAACAATTTTAACAAAGATTTATAAAACTGCATGTCTGATATGGTATACTCAGTATGCATTGGAGGTATTCTGCAAAATCTAAATGACAGGAACATTTTAATCTTTTCCATCCTAGAAAGGTAAGCATCAAAAACATATTAGTGTTAAAGGTCTGATTTATGTCTGCAATAGCAAGAAAATTTGGTGTAAAGATTGAAAATTCTTTCTTTCTTTTTTTATTTCTTTCCTTCCAACTGAGCTTAGAAGAGATGGGATGAATTCTCCTGGAGCTAAAATTGCTAGTTAGAGTGTGGGATATTCTAAATCAGGTACCCTACAATATTTTAGACCAACATGTGAATTTAGTTCAAAACAAGCAAAGTCAGGAGTATGAATCTACTAATAAAACAGAATAGTAGCAGTCTAACAAGAAAGGTTACATAATATATGGGGCAGTTTCTACATTACACGTGGTCAATTATGACAGCTCTAACTACTGGGTCTTTCTTTCTGTGATCTAACATTCCTATAAGCACTTTGTGGGCCTATAGTACACCTCCCTAGAGGTGGTTTAAGACGTCACTATTCCTCAAACCAATGGAACATATTCAAAATATTTCTTTAAAATCGTCAGATCTGTAATCAGCAAGTACTATGTGTTCGTTTTGTCAGGTTAAAAGATTATAACTGGTTTGTTTTCTTTTTTAGCATTAAAAAGTGCTTATAATCCATACTTGTCTGAGGAGATACAAGGAGTATAAATGTTCAAAACCACAAACATCCTCAAGTAAACACAAACTAAGCCCCTTTGTGGCTAATATTTATCTCAGCATTAAACAGACAGTGAGAGGTAGTATCTGAAGAGATATGTTACTTTATATAACAAGTTTCTGTCTCAAGAAATATGGTTGATTAAGTGATTAACCCCTCAAAGGTCTTTGGTATCACTAACATGCTGACAGTCCCTTAACTGCTCTACAAAAGCTGCTATAATTCTCAATATCGATTAATTTAGTTAGTTAAACTTGCAGTCTAAGCTTATAAGCATTCAATGATAAATTGGGAAGGACCTGCTGCCCAAGCAGGTTTTCTGATGAAGGATAGGATCAGCTTTAGGTCTCTAAAGAAAGCTTTGTCCATTTACCATTGTCAATTAAAGAAGCCCATGAGTAAGGAAAAGCATACCAAGGCTACTTAACCTGGTCAAATTCACATGTGTTTCAATAAGAACCTCTCACTGGGGAGAGATGTTTTTAGATGCATTATGAGATGGTAGAATTTTCTATTCCTTATACAATAAATAAACTTCTGAAATGCTGTTGCAAGCTAATCACTTCTATTTTTACGGATTCCCTTTCAATAATATAATTTGTGTCATTGTTTATATATAACCATGTAGGAGCCTCCAGTGGTGACAGAGGAATTTCAGCCTTCACACTGGTATCTGCAGATGTGGCTGTTTTAAATGAGACTAATGCTGCTCTTTTAATGGAGCATTTGGTTTTTAAATGTTCTTTTGTTGCTGCAATGTAGAATTGTGGATATCACGGCACTAAGTAGGAAATAATCTCCTTCAAAAGATGAATTTCACTTCTACAGGGGAGAATATCAAAACCTATCCTGATGATCAGTGGCCTCACTGATTATACACTATACATTTCCATATAAGATAGAAAAAAAATTACCAGCTTCCCGGGGGAACAAGAAAGACCAACTAAATGTTCAGTTAGCTCATGATATGCACTGGTAGGGAAAGGATGGTGGGGATGAAAACTGATTATACTTTCCCACCTCTCATGCTCTGTCAAGGGCTCTTTTCCCTTTGATTCACCCCCTGCAATTGAGACAATCATCTTTTGGGTCCAGAACCAATTCAACGTCTATTGCCATAAGTTGTCATGTAGACAAGAGATATGGTTTTTATTGATTTAAAATTTTCATTAACAAATATGGTACGTGTATACACACTCACACATACACATGTGCACAGCCTTGGGAGCTATAATCCCAAA
Organism: Gymnobelideus leadbeateri; assembly: GCA_011680675.1. Lineage (NCBI taxonomy): Eukaryota > Metazoa > Chordata > Mammalia > Diprotodontia > Petauridae > Gymnobelideus > Gymnobelideus leadbeateri. The sequence continues at coordinate 129,265 of WOXC01008043.1, read as the reverse complement.
ATGAGAAAAAGTTATCATGAACATTATGGCAGTGAAAACAAACCTACTTCCCTTTACCAGAGTACAAGTAGTATTTCTATTGTGGGGAAGCCTCTAGGGCAGGCATACAGTACAATCAAAGCTGCTGACTTAATGCAATTGTGCTACTTGTCATTAAATATAAAATAACATCTGTGTGATACATGTGAAGGATATTCCATTTGATAAAACTTGGAAAAAATACAAAGTGATTAAGACCTTCCAGTGGACTTAAGGCCTAACAGGGGTTAGCACTAACTCTTTCAATTTATACATCTGTTAAACATAGCAGAACTTTAAGCATAAAATATATTCATTTGAAAATCTAAGTAAAAATAAAATGTTCTAACTTGGCATATTTCTACCTTTTTTCTTCTAATGAGCAATTTAAAGCTTACTATAAATGTCAAAAGATAGGGCAGTTTAGAGATTATATTCTCCATCTCACATTAGAGCATAGCACCAAAGGAACTCTGCTGCTTCCCCAAGTTAGAGAGATGTAATGGGTGCATCTGTGGAATGTTAAACCAAAGGTTCCCCAGCAGCTTACCTGGCAGCATCATGCTGGAATGGTGACGTAGCTGTGGCTACAAAGTCCTTTTTGTTGATTGACATTATAGGAGATGTGGTTGCATCTTTTCTGGCTCCTGACATTGCCCCTGTACAAAGGAACAAAGGCAATCATTCCAGCACTCAATCTAGGAAAGCTATGGACAGCACATGTGGTATGATGTGTGACTGAAGAAATCCCTAGCCTCCCCAAAGTAGGAGCTGATACAACTGCAACTAGGAATTTCAGCAAGTTGCTTCAGATTGTCAGGTATACTGCAGACAGGCAAGCCTTCCCTTTGAGAGACATATGCCTAATACTGACAAAGTGCTTAGCACAGTGTCTGGCACAAAGTAGGTATTTAATAAATGGTCATTCACTCCCCCTTCCCTTTTCTACCACTGAGATCCATAGCTGATGGCCTGTCATATTCCTGCTGATATGAGTCTACTGTGAATCTACTCAAATAGTTTGTATATTTTCATTTTTATTCTGTTTTTTTTCCTTTAATTATCACAAGAAAACAGCTTTGCTTAACTTCAGAAAACACTAGAAGAATTAGTTGATAATAAACAAAAGTCCAACATTTTGTACTTCCAAGTAAAAGAAAATAAAACACACAAAGTGTATTGCCAAAGTGGTCCTGATTCTTGGGTATTCCTGGCTCTTCCAGCACTTGAATGAGATATTTTCAGGTTCTTGGTCCCCACTATGGGGAGAATTAACCCAGAAAATTAGTTCCTGGTAATCCTGTGATCTTGGGAATGGCCATGGTTTCCTGGATTCAAATTCCTACACACTCATTTAATTTCTTGAGGTGCTGGTAGCCTGTGTTCCTTTCTCTAATAAACTGTATCCACTTGACAGAAATGGTTTTTGACTCTGTTGATACCTACATCTATTTTCCTTTCTGCAAAGTGCTTTGGGTTGAAAAATGGCAGACAGAGGAAAGACTTTCTCTGTCACCTTCTTTTTTATTTATTTTAACAAATGCTTTATTAACTTCTGGTTTACATCATTCATTTCCACCAGATTTTGAGTTATAATTTTTCCCCATTTTTCCCTACCCACCACCCCAGAATAGCAGTCCCACAAGATATCCCCTCATCCAATCTGCTCTCTCCCATATCTTCTCCCATACCCCCTTCGACTTTGCCATTAGGGCAAGGTGAATCTCTGTACCCCAATGCCTGCACATCTTATCTCCCAATCACATGTAAAATAGTATTAATAATAGTATTTATATACATTTGAAACATTTAATTTTAAAACTCTGAATTTCAGATCCATTCCCTTCCTCCCTTGTCACCCACTCCCTCTGGGAAGATAAGCAATTCAGTATGTGCTGTACATATATAGCTATGCAAAACATTAGCATAGTAGATATATTGTAAAAGACTGCTTATATTTCCCCCCCACCCATCTCACCTCCCACCTGGTCCATTCCCTACTTTGATCCTGTCCCTCTTCTAAAGTGGGTACTTCCAACTTCCCCTCCCCCCAGAATGCCCTCCCCTCCATCATCCCCCTTTTCATCCCCCTTTCCCCTACTCTCCTGCAAGGTGATATATCCCATTTAGTATGTATGTCATTCTCTCCCTGAGCCAAATTCAATGATAATATGGTTTTGCCTTTTTGCCTTCCTGTTCTTCCCCTCCCCTGCAACTAATTCCCCTTGCCTCTTCTACATGAGATAGTTTACCCTACCCTGTCTCTCCCCATCTCCTCTTGCCACTTTCCTCTCTCACCTCTTAACTTCACCCCTTAAGTATCATCCCTTCCCACCAAATTCAACCTGTGCCCTCTATCCATGTATACCTGTAAACATATATACACACATTCACATATGTATTCATATGCCCATAGACCCTTCTTCAATTATTTTTATAACGAGGAAGGTTTCATCGGACACAGTTATTGTTTTTCCATGTAGGAATGTAAATAGTTCAACTTTGATAAGTTCTTTTTGATTTCTTTTCCCTGATTACCTTCTCAAGCATCTCTTGCTTCTTGTGTCTGAATGTCAAATTTTCTATTCAACTCTGGTTTTTCCTCAAGAATGCTTGAAAGTCCTCTATTCCACTGAATGACCATATTTTCCCCTGAAACAAAATACTCAGTTTTGCTGGGTAGGTGACCCTTGGGTTCATTCCCAGCTCTTTTGCCCTCTGGAATATCATATTCCATGCCCTTTGATCCCTCAGTGTAGAAGCTGCCAGGTCCTGGGCTATTCTGATTGTATTTCCACAATATTGAAATTGTTTCTTCCTGGCTGCTTGTAGTATTTTCTCCTTGATCTGGGAATTCTGGAACCTGGCTATAATATTCCTAGGAGTTTTCTTTTTGGGATCTTTTTCAGGAGGTGATTGGTAGATTCTTTCAACCTCTATTTTGCCCTCTGGGTCTAAAACATTAGGGCAATTTTCCTTGAGAATTTCTTGAAGGATGATTTCTAGGTTCTTTCTTTGATCATGGCTTTCAGGTAGTCCAATAATTTTTAAATTATCTCTCCTGGATCTATTTTCCAGGTCAGTGGTTTTTCCCATAAGATATTTCACATTGCCTTCTATTCTTTCATTTGTTTGGATCTGTTTAACGCATCTTGATTTCTTATAAAGTCACTAGCTTCCATTTGCTCCAGTCTAATTCTGAAAGAGTGAATCTCCTCAGTAAGCTTTTGAGATTCTTTTTCCATCTGGCAAATTCGGCTTTTTAAGGCATTCTTCTCCTCATTGCCTTTCTGAGCCTCTTCTGTCATTTGAGTTAGTCTATTTTTTAAGGTGTTATTTTCCTCAGTCAGACTGTTGACTGTCATTTCATACTTTTCTTGCATCTTTCTCATTTCTCTTCCCAATTTTTCCCCCACTTCTCTTATCTGCTTCTTAAGGTCCTCTATGGCCTATAGTCAGCTTATATTTTCATTTGGGGCTTTTGGTGCAGGAGTTCTGACCTCCCAGTCTTCCTCCTGTTCTATGCTTTGATCCTCTTTGCCCCCAAAATAGGAGTCTAAAGTTGCATTTTTCTGTTTGTTTCCTTTGCCTAGGCATGTTGCCATTTAATTACTGGATTTTGGGGCTTGTTGCCACAGTAGGACTCTGCCACCAGACAGGAGAGCTTCCGTCCTGAACGTTGGGGTCTTCACAACTTCCAGAGGTTGGGTGGCCTCTGTAAAGCCTCCACCCGCTCTGGCAAGTTGGATACCCATCCCAGACCTCCCCCCACCCCCCAACCACAATCCAGATCCAAGCAGGTTAAAGCAAGAGTGATTAACCCCCAGACTGACTGCTGGATCTTCCTACAGTTTGCAAACCAGGAACTGGAGCTGCCACTGATGCTGCAAAATGGCCTCTGTGCCACATTTCCTCAGCAGCTTTTCGCCCCCAGGGGAGGAAGCCGACGCGTTCCCCAAATACTGGTCCCAAAGTCCATAGGGCACTGATCTCTCACTTTGTCCTAGGCATATCTGTGCTGATAATTCTGGAATCGCCACAACTGCTGTTGTTCTGGTGTTCCTCCAGCCAGCTGCTGGCTGGGTTGCCGCCCTGGGGCTAAAACCGTGGCTCACACAGGCTTGGGCTCTGCTCCCAGAGCTTTGGGCTGTGCTGTGCTGGGCGCTCCCTGCAGGGCTGCTGGGCTGTCCTTAGCAGGAGGTTAGCTTCTCTGTGTCATTCTGTGGGTGCTGGGGCTCCAGAAGTTGTTCAGAATCCACCTTTTACATTATTTGGAAGTGGTGTTGGGTAGAGCACCTTGGAAGTGCTGTTTCTACCTCTCTGTCACCTTCAAGACTATAAGATATATCTGGTCTCTTTTCCTAGATGACCTAAGTCCAGCCTCCTCACTGATACCAAGAGAACCAATATCAAGAGAGGTGAAAAGAGTTGCCCAGAGTAAGTAAAAAGCTGACCCAAGATTCAAACCCACATCTTGAATCCAAATCCAACAACTTTTCCTCTGCACTCTGACAACAGGTTTCTGTTTATCACTAGATAAAAGCTCTGTTTAGCACTTAGAATCCTTCACATTCTGGCCCTGGCCTATCTTTGCAGGTTGATTATATATTGTTTTTCCCCTGCCTCAAACATCTTACTCTCTTCCCTGCCAACTCCAATACACAGTCTAAATTCTAATCAAACTGCATACTGTTTCCCATATACAACACCCCATCTCTATCTTTTGGAATCTAAACTCTCTTAGCTTTGCATCTGCTGCTCTGACTGGTTTCAACTCTGTGGAACGAGATGCCCCTCCAAGGATAAACTCATCACTTCTAATCTTATTACCAGGCTGCTAACTCATGCCTTGGATGCAACCACTTCCCTTAGCCTCCTTTCCCCTCTGACTGGAGGGTTGGAGGGCAGAGTCCCAACCTCCTCCTGGTGCCTTTCTGTGTAGAGGGCAAAAACTGTTCTGCCTGATTATAATTTCATGGAAGAAGATATCTCCTGGTGTCCCTTCCCACCCCCACCTGCCCGAGCTTTCCTCTATCATTTTATGTCTTGTCTCCTCCCATTACTTTGTAAGCCCCTTGAGAGTTGTCTTTCTTTTTATTAATTGTATCCCTAACACTTAGCCCAGTGCCTGGCATATGGTGGGTACTTAATAAATGTTTACTGGGTTTTGGAAGCCCTAGTTCTATTCCAGAATCATTTCAAATACTACCTCCTATATGAGCCCTTTTCTGATCCTTCAATTTGTTAGTCCTTTCCATCCATAAAATTTACTATGCATTTATTTTGTATTTTACATTTATCTATGTACATGTGGTATTCTCCCAGTAGAACATAAATTCCATGAGGGGAGGGACTGTTTTATTTTTGTCTTTGTATCTTGTTGGGGCCCTTTAAGACTCTACCCAAACTCTGAGAACCCACGGAAATCTCAGGCAAAGGACAGAGCAACTCAAGCAGGGTTCAAGAGGCACCTGGGCGTGTATTCTCCCCCGTGATTTTGGGGTATTGAGTATGTGCTGCTAACAGGGGAGCACTCCCCTGCTCTGAGAAGCTTGTTACTGCTGAGGCATATGGGAGAAGAGAGTCGGGGGAGGGGAAAGGAGCAAAAAGGAGGGAGGCAAGGTGAAAGTGGAGGAGAGAGATAATAGGGGACTGTAAATAAGAAAGAGATTAAACGACAAGATACTTAACATCTTGGTGTCAGAACTCGTTTGTCTGTTATCGGAGGAGCAGGCTCCCCCGAGGGGTTTGTGGGGGCAAACTCGGGTCATAGGGGTGACCAGAGTGACTAGAGCTGTGGTGGCAGCTGGAGAAAGGGTTGTAGAAGCAGCCTGGGTCATAAGGGCGACCAGAGTGACCAGACTGTAGGGGCAGCCGGAGAAGGGCTTGTGGAGGTAAGCCGGGTCGTAGGGGTGACAGGAATCGTGGAAGGCAATTGGAGTGCCGTAGAGGCGGCTGGAGAGGTGAGTTTGATGACAGCCCTGTAAGGCGGGCCCTAACAGTATCTCAAGTACCTAGCATAGTGGTCTGGCCTATAGTATCTGCCTAATAAAATGATTGTTAAATGAATGAATGAAAGTAGGATGGGAACCAGGACAACATGGTGTTATAGAAACCAAGGTCCAGACACACTATGTATGAGGGTAATAAGAGACTAATTAAATGTGATTTTGAATTACTATGATTTTTAAAAGACTGTGGCAAATGGAAGAGATACAAAAGGATTAGACAAGAGGAAAAAGCCTCATTTCCAGAAAAAAAGGTAATATCTGGTAGTTGCAGACTAGTGGGCTTGATTTTGATTCCTTGAAATATTCTAGAATATATTATCAAAAGGATGATTTATGAGTATTTAAAAGGGGAAGCAGTAATCACTAAAAGCCAATATGGTTTCAGGCCAGATCAGGTCAAACTAACATGTTATTTTGAACAGGCAATCATAATAAGAGATCAGGGGAACTCTAAGATACCTTGATGTCAGCAAAGTATTTGCTGAAGCATGTCATTTTATCTTTGTGGACAAAAAGTAGAGATTTAATCTAGATGACAGTGTAGTTGGATGGGATTGGAACTGGTTGTATACCTGGAACCAAATGGGATTAATGGGACCGATGTTGACTCGGATCTCTAGTGCAGCTCTTGGTTATCTGCCCTTTGCCTAGTACTGTTTAACATCTTTACCAATGAGTGGGATGAAGGCATAGATAGCATGGTTGTCCAATTTGTAGATGATGCAAAGTTAGAAGGAATATCTAAAATGTTAGATGACATAGTCTGAATCTAAAAAAGCTTGTGTAAGGCTAGAATGATGGGTCAATTTTAACAATATGCAAGTTAGTAGGGATAAACATAAATTTCTACACAATGATCAAGGGATAACTTCCAGGAGATAGAAAAAAGGGAGTATACTCTGCTATGTACAAATTTCTGACCCAGAGTCAAGAGAATGACTGAATTAATTAATCAACAAATATGATCAAGTGTCCACTATTGGCAGAGCACTATGCTAGGTGCTGGGAATACAAAGAAAAAAATGAGTCCTTGCCCTCAAAGAGCTTATATTCTATTTTATGAAGTAACACATGTGTGTGCTTATGTGCACACACACATACACATACATACATACATATATGCATATATTTGTATGACTATATACACACATAGAATAAAGAAATACAAAGTAATTTGGAGAAGGCACTAGAAATTGAGAAGTAATAGGAAAGTTTTCACATATACTATGTTGTACTAGAGACAAGTATGGGGTTCTTTAAGGTGTAGGACATAAGGAATGCATCTTGGGCATGCTGATGGCCAAAAGAGAGGCACAGGACGGAAGGTAGCAAGGCCAGTTTGGCTGAACAGAAGAGTGATTAAAATGACTTCAAAGGAAGTTTGGAGTAAGGTTACAAAGAGTTTTAAAAACCAAAGAGGGAATTTATATTTTATCCTAGAGGTAGCCTTTGAGGGAACCACTGGAATTTAATGAGTAGGGGAGTGACATGGTGAGACATGCACTTCTGGGAAATCAATTCGGCAGTTCTGTGGTAGATGGAGATGAGACTTGAGGCAGGGAGAGTAACAAGGAGGCCATTGTAATAGTCTATGTACCAGGTGATGAAAACCTGAGTAAGGGTAGTCACTGTATGAATAGTGAGAAGGGGATAAAAATGAGAGATGTTATAGAGTAAGAAATGACAAGATGTGACAATTAATTGAACAAGCAGGGTAGGTAGCATGTGAGCGGGGCCTTGCACAAACTTCAACAAACAGAAATGGGGAAACATTCAAGGCATGGATATAGGAACAAAAAGGTCAAGAACAGGGAATGTGGTTCAGTTTGGCTGGAAGGTAGAACAATTGAAAGGGAGCAGTATGAGATAAAGCTGGACATGTATATTGGAGTTAGACTTCTGAGGGCCTGGAATGTCAAGAGTCAGGAGTTAATATATTATTTGATAAATAATGGAGAGTCATGAAAGGTTTTATTTGGGCATATGTATAGGACCAGATAAGAAGCTATTACAATAGATAAGGGCCTAAACTGGGGGGGGGGCGGGCTGCAGTCTGAATGAAGAAGAGGGGCTTTATACTTGAGACACCACAGACCCAGAAATGACAGAATCTGGCAAATGCTTGGATGTATTTTGCACATAACAGATACTTAATCTTTTCTGAATTGGGTGGGGTGAGGGACAGGAAAGAGTCAAAGGTGACTCCAAGGTTATGAGTATAAGAGACTGAGACTATGTTTTGCTATTGAAAATACTTTGGTGAAGTGAAGATTTGGAGGGAAGATTAAGTTTAGTTGTAGACACATTATATTTGAGATGTCAGCAGGATATCCAGAAAGAAATATCCAGCAGGAAACTGGAAATACAGACTTGTAGTTCTGAAAAGATGTTAAAGGTAGAAATGTCGATTTGGGAACACTGAATAAAGGTGAAAATTGAAATCTTGGGCTGCACAAGGTCACCAAGGGAGAGGATTGCATAGGTAATCTGATAAAAATATAACAATATTTTACATTTATATAGCCCTATATAGACATGAAGTAAATATACACTATTCCATTTGAACCTTATAAATGACCTTGTGAAATAAATAGTGCAAGCAACATACAGGGAATAGCTGAACAAATAATGGTATTCGAATATAGTGGAATATTAATATACCATAAGAAATGATGAAAGGGTTGATTTCAGAGAAGCTTAGGAAGACTTGTATGAACTGATACAGATTTAAGTGGGCAGAACCAAGAGTAAAAATTATACCGCAACAATACTATAAAGACAAAGAACTTTAAAAGATTTTAGAACTCTGAGAAAACACAATTCCAGAAGACTGAAGAGGGGGGAAAAGAATAGGAATTTATTTATGTGCCAGATACCACGCTAAGCACATTATAAATATTATTTTATTTAATCCTCACGCTAAGCACATTATAAATATTATTTTATTTAATCCTCACAATAAGCCTAGGAGGTAAGTGCTATTATTGCCCCATATTTTACAGTTGAGGAAATGGAGGTAAATGCAACTTAAGTGACTTGCTTGCAGTCCCACAGTTAGTAAATATCTAAGGTCTGATTTGAACTGAGGTCTTCTTACTCAAGGCCCACTGCTCTATCCACAGTACCATCTAGCTGCCTCCACTGAGGTTTTATTATCCAACCAATGATCAAGCAGGTCAGCCACTTCCTGACAAAAAGTTGATGACAAATAAGACTGATGTAGCCAATGTGGGAATTTGTTTTGATTGACTTTGAATATTTGTAATGAGGTTTTTCTTCTTTTTCTATTGGGGTAGAGTTGAAAATTTGATTTTTGTTAAATGAAAAAATTGAAAAATTAAAAACTAGTAATATTATTATCATTTTAGAAATGAGGAATCTCATGAGCTTAAATGACTTGCTCAAAATAAAATAGCTATTAAATGATAAAGCTCCAAATCGAGATCTTCTGACCATCGCTCTTTTCACTATATTATGTTGATTCTCTATCTATGCAAAAGCCTAGAAGCAGAAAAAAGAAGACTAGAGAAAGTTTGCATGGATAGAGGGAGAAGAGCTAGTCAGTAGGACAGCAGGTGATGAAGTTTGAAGAAGAGTTTAAAATCATTTCTTAAAAGTTATTAGTCTAAGGGTAAAGTCAAGATGACAGAGTAGCATGAAGTACAGTTTGAGCTCTGATATCTCTTCTAAACAAATCTAGAAAATGCACCAAACTGAGTTGTGATCGGGAAATGCAAGAAAAAAAATCACACTGAGCCATTTTTTCCCAGCCCAGGTTCATACAGGGAAGCAGACAGAGAGATTTACAGACACTAGGGATGCAACTCTACCAAAGAATGGCTGCACATAGTATGTCAAGCACAAGAAGGGGCTATGCACCAGGGCAAAGAGAAATCCAAAATCTGCCACAGAGGGGCCTAAACTGGCACAGGAACAACTGCCAAATGGCAGTCCTGCTGCTTATTGCTCAGTGCTATGGTCACTTTAAACTAGCAGACATTTCAAGCCAGCTGATGGTGGCTAAATCCAGCAGCAATCCATTGAACCCCAACAAGGGCAAACTTGCAGGCATGTTGCTCAAACCCAAACACAGTTCAGAACTTGTACAGTTTAAACCAAGAGGACAGAAAAGTCAGACTTTGCTCTGGATCACACCCCTCTAGAAGCATGAAAACTTGTAGGGCTCCACACTGAGCTGTTCCTGAGATTCTAGAATGAGATAATACTCAGTATTCCATGAAAGCAGCAGAAGGACCAGACCAGACATTCCTACCCAGATAAACAAAGGACCTGGCCCTAATATCAAATCCAAAGCCAGGGAGCAGGTTGGTAGAATGAATAAACAAAAAAAGAGTCTTGCCACAAAACTTATTATGGTGACAGGGACACTCAAGACAAAAACTTATATGACTAGAATAACTCTAAAACATTTACATGCAAAGCATCAAAGAAAAACACAACTTGGGCATAAGTTCAACTAGAATTCCAAGAAGAGCCAAAGCAAGAGTTAAAAATGTTTTTATAAATGAAATAAAAGTGCTAGAAGAAAAAAAAAACTGGAAAAGAAATATGAGCTATGGAAGAACTGGAAAGGGAATGAATGGCTTGGCATATTAGGTACAAAATCTTGTCTAAGCAATAAACTCCCTGAAAATTAGAGTGGACCACACACATAGAAGCAAATGCCTTCATGAGACATCAAGGAATATTAAAACAAAGTAAAGGAAAACATAAAACAACTGACCTGGAAAACAGACTGAGCAGTGATAATTTTAAAATCATTGGACTATCAGAAAGAGATGGCCAAAAAAAGAGCCTAGACATCATACTTCAAGGAATCATAAAAGACAACTGCAAAGACATCTTAGAACAAGGGAAGTAAAGGGAAAGGAAATTAATATTTATATAGCATCTACTATGTGCCACACACTGTGGTAAACACTTTTTGCAAATATTATCTTCTTTGATCCTGACAATAACCCTACAAGATATGAACTATATTATCTTCATTTTACAGTTAAGAAAATTAAGGTAAACAGAGGTTAAATGACTTGCCTAGGGTCCCTTGGCTAGTAAAGGTCTGGAGATTTTAATTCAATTCTTCCTGACTTCAGGTCCAAGGTTCTATCTATTGTTCTGCCAGTTGCCTTTTCAGAGGGCAAAGTACAAATAGAAAGTACCTTTCTGATCATCTTCTGAAAGAACCTCCAAGATGAACCATGACCCCCAGGAACTTTACAGTCAAAATAAAGAGTTTCCAGTCAAAGGAAACACATACACACATGGAGAAAGAAGGAAAGAAAGAAAGATTGAGAGAGAGGAAGAGGGGGGGAGGGGGGAGAGAGAGAGAGAGAGAGAGAGAGAAGGAAGAAAGAAAGAAAGAAAAAAGGAAGGAAGGCAGGAAGAAAGAAAGAAAGAAAGAAAGAGCTCAAGTAATGAGCAGCTATAGTCAAGGATTGTGAGACATGATTTAGATGCCATTATAAAGAAGAGAAGAAATTGGAAAATACATGATATACTAGAAGGCAAAGGATATATATATGTGTGTGTGTATGTGTGTGCGTGTGTGTGTATACATATATATGAATAGCTTATCCATAAAATTAAATATGATCTTATAGGGAGAAAAACATAATGAAATGAGGACCTAGTGAAATTGACAACTTTGACAAGCATTCCTGATGAAAAGGCCATAGCTGAATAGAAATTCTTAGGTGCAAACACAGGAAATCAAGAGAAAAAGAAAAAGTTAAACAGGAGAGAACTATATCATAAAGACTAAAAAATAGATAACCTATTTATATTCTAATACATGTGCCCTTGGGGCAGCTAGGTGGCGCAGTGAATAGAGCACCCACCCTGGAGTCAAGAGGATATGAGTTCAAATCCAGCCTCAGACACTTAACACAAAAACTAGTCGTGCAACCTCAGGCAAGTTACTTAACCCCAACTGCCCTCCAAAAAGCAAACAAACAAACAAAAAACAAAACAAAACAAAAAAACATGTGTCCTCTCAGAACCTAGACAGAGGACCTGGTAGTGGTTCTGTTATATTTCAATGATCTTAAAAAGAAAAATGGAAAGGGAAAGGAAGAGAAATTTATTGAGGGGGGAAGGGAAAAGAAGTATGGGGAAAATTAATTCACATAATTGGGGTATATAATTAGAAGTATATATAAAAAAGGAGGATGGAATGGGGGGCAGGTGACACTTGAATTTCACTTGCATCTGAATTAGTCAAAGGAGGGGAAAATATACATACAGAGTTGGATACAGAATACATTTCAATAACAGGGAAACAGGAAAGAAAGGGAGAAAGCAGAATTAGAAGAAGGGTAGATTAAGGGTACGATTTGTCCTAAGGAAAACAAACACTAAGGATGCAGAAAAATATTGAAAGCATCTTTTTCTTTTCCTTTTCCCCAGTGGTAAGGAATTAGAAACTGAGGGGCCAACCTCAGTTTGAGGGGGCATGGCTGAACAAGTTATGGAATATTAGTGTGCTGAAAGAAATGATAAAGGGGTTATTTCGGAACAACCTGAGAGGAGTTGTATGATCTGATAGAGAATGAAATGAGCAGAACCAGAAAAATGATTTCTACCATAACTAGTTGTAAAGACAAATAATTTTGAAAGACTTAAGAGGTAAGGGAAGGAAAAGGGAAACATAATTTATTAAATGCTTACTATGTGCCAACCACTGTGCTAAGCACTTTAAAATATTATCTCATTTGATCCTCACAACAACCCAAGGAAGGCTGTGCTATTTTGTCATCATTTTGCATATGAGGAAACTGAGGTAGACAGAAGTTAAGAGACTTGCCCAGCATTCTGTAGTTAGTGTTTGAGGTTGGATTTGAATCATGTCTTTCTGATAGGTCTAGTACTCTATTCACTGTTCCACCTGGTTGCCTAGAAACTAATTAACAGAATAACCAACTAAGACTCCAGAAGAATCATAATGAAACATGCTAACTTCTGAATAGTGGTGATGGACTAAGATTGAGACATGCTTTTCATAGACATGGCCAACGTGGGAACTTCTTTTACTTGATTATACATGTCTGTAAACAGAGGTGTCTTTTTTTGCTTTCTAAATGGGGAAGATGGGATGGAGAGAAGGCAGACTATTACTGATTGAAAGAGAGAAAGAAATTGAATATTAAAAGTTACTAAAGTCTATGGTTAAGAATTGTCACTAGCATTAAGTGCAACTTCACCTGTTGATCTTATTACATTTCTCAGCACTTCTTCTCCCCTCAACCTTCCCCATATTACCATCTTAGAGTAGATGATAAGTAAAACAAACGAACAAACTTCTCTCTCTAAGGAAGGAGTAGGTAAATCAATATCTAGAAGAAAAGGATATTTGGGTTCTTTAAGAAAAAAATTCTGGGTGTTAAGTTTGGGGCTAGATCACATACAAAGACATAGACACTGAGGTTTTGGGCTTTCATATGAAGTAGATAAAATTTGAGGCAATCCCTACTTCATTTTATTTGACTATATCTCATCATGGAGCTTATATTATAGGCAGGCATGTTTTGAAAACATGAGAAAAAGAAAGTAACTGCATAGTAACCTGACTGAGGGATTGAGATTAGAAATGGTATGAGAAAACATTATAGACTAAAATTTTCATGGAAAGCTTTTTGCTACTTCCTACATGGCTTAAACTCTCACTGCCTCCTAGAGACTTTTTATTGCCCTCAGCATTTATGAAAAAATTTTCACAAAAGAGATGGATATGGGTCGACAGGCTAACAGAGTTGGACTGCCTGAACTAGTGACGTCAGTTACTTTCCTAAGAATAGACAGTATTTGAGTCTTCAATCTGAATGTACTGGAGATGAAGGGCAGGAAGGATAAATGTGCCGTCTATCACAAAACCTGGCATATACTTACAATATGAATAATAAGGAAGAAGACTGACATGTTCTGCAACAAAAGGTGAATACTAAGAATAAAAAAGGAACATTAACATATCTATGAATGGTGGTTGAGAAGTATAGAAGTGGAGCTAGAAATGATGCTAATTGATGGAGACTATGACCCATTGGACACAACAGAAACCTGGTAGGCTGATACTTATAAACAAAATTTTAATGACAATAGAGGCTAATGACCCACAAAAATATGGGGAATGTTGACTCAAAGAAAAGATAGAGATGGCAAAGGTAGTTTGCAAAGCAACCTAATAATGGATATGAGGGAGCTTATAGGTTCTATGTGTGGGTCAATGGATGAGGAGAATGGAAGTTCCAAATATGGGTGATTTTCACCCCCAAATACATGCATAGATATAATGGTAATGTGATTTTAAATTTGAAGATGCCTTTGTTTTGGCAAAAGTAGCAGGTACTTAGCACTTAGTAACTGATCAAGCCTCTGTTGGGGAAACAGAAGGTATGAACTCCTGTCTCCTGTTACTGATGTAACAGGAAAAGGTTGGCTGAAACAGGAAGCTAATGCTGTGTGTATATAAGAAAAGCCCCAGAGAGGCACAGTTAGAATTTCTTGAGACCAAGATCCAGTGCCAGAGCAGCTACAGAAGAATGAAGAACTGAGCCATAATTTCCTGAGAACTTGTGATGGTAGAGCTTCTTTTGAATAGGATCCCAGGAACCCGGAGCCAGGAGCCAGGAGCCAGGAGCCCAGGAGCCCACAGCCCAGGTGACTGAGGAAGCATGACTAGGATGCTGAGACTTTGTTTGTTTGTGGCTTGGCTGAGCCTTGATTTCCCTGGAGCAGAAATCGTGAAGGATCTGACATGGACCAGACCCTGTGAACTTCAGTGTGGAACAGGACCTGCCCAGAGAGCTGGTCAAAGAACTGGGAGCTGTCTGTCAGCGAACCCAGGTGACAGTCTGGTAAATCCAGGTAGAATTTGGGACCATGGAAGGGGACCCAGTGAATTTGAGAAAAGCCCAAGTCAAGATGAAAAGACCTCTCCTTAGGTACTGAGTAATTATGGAATTATAGTTTACTAGTGACCTAAAGGGTGGAGGGTTTTGTGTATGATTCTTAGTAATTGATTACTGAACAAGTGACTGATTGAGTTAATCAAGACTTTGCCTCAAGAGTAGAAGACTTTGCTGAATAAGTGACTGATTGAGTTAATTTAAGAGTGACTATTTTACTCTGAGACTATGTTGTGAATATTATATTGTGACTATTATATGATTGTTACTGATAAGTGACTGATTGAGTGAACTTAGTTGCCCCAGGAGTGGAAGACTTTGTCTATTGTACTTTGAGACTATGTTGTGAATATTATATTGTGATTTTCTGTGATAAGTTGTAATATTGTGAATGCTGTACCTTGATTTTCGTGGATGTTTTGCTTTTGTTATGGAATAGAGTGATCACTATACTGTGTAATCAGAACCTACTACAGATGGACAGGAAATAGGAAACAAGGGCCAAAGGAACTGGTCCCAATATGGAATATGCCTGAGAAAAGTCCTCAACCAACCAAGGCAAAAGACACTGTATCTGTTATTGTCCTGATAACTGTGTAACAATAGAGCTAACAAGAGATTCTAAATATTATTAAACTAATTTAGAGAAAACTTTATGATCCAGAAGGCAAAGAATCTTCTAAATAGGCAAGAAATTTTGCCTCCCCTTACAACCAAGAGAGAGGAATTGATTGAAAACAATGGGGAGACTTTGTGTTAGTTACCAAGAGCTACATGAAAATTTTTAGGGAAAAAAGAAACCCCTTTTCTTTCTGGCTCATCGGGAGTCGGTCGCTCACCACAGAGGGTCTGAAGTTTGGAAGCGTTTTTCAGTAGCTCTTTGATGGGCCCCCAGCCATCAACATGCCATAGAACAAATACATAGAGTTACACCGAAAGTGGTATGGCTACCACTTGGATTACCATGAGAAAAAGAGAAAGAAGGAAAGCCGAGAGGCTCATGAAAGTTTAAAGAAAGCAAAGAAAATAGTCTAAAGGCCAAACTCTACCATAAATAGCGTCATGCTGAGAAGATTCAGATGAAAAAGACTATCAAGATGCATGAAAAGAGAAATACCAAGCAGAAAAATGATGAAAAAACTCCCCAAGGAGCAGTGCCTGCATATCTGCTGGACAGAGAGGGACAGTCCTGAGCCAAAGTCCTTTCCAATACGATTAAACAGAAACAAAAAGAGAAAGCTGGTAAATGGGAAGTGCCCTTGCCAAAAGTTCATGCCCAGGGAGAAACAGAAATGTTAAAGGTTATTTGTACAGGAAAGAGAAAGGAGAAGGCTTGGAAAAGAATGGTTACTAAAGTCTGCTTTGTTGGGGATGGCTTTACTCGAAAACCACCAAAATATGAAAGATTTATTAGGCCAATGGGTTTATGTTTCAAGAAGGCTCATGTAACTCATACTGAACTTAAAGCCACTTTCTGCCTACCCATACTTGGTGTGAAGAAAAATCCCTCTTCCCCACTATATACAACTTTGGGTGTTATTACCAAAGGGACTGTCACTGAAGTGAATGTGACTGAGTTGGGTCTCATGACACAAGGAGGCAAAGTTATTTGGGGAAAATATGCACAAGTTACCAATAATCCAGAAAATGATGGATGTATAAATGCTGTCTTGTTTGATTGACTGAAGTTCTACATCTTTGATAATTATTAAATTATATATATATATATATATATATATATGTATATCTCAAGAAAATGATAATAGTTACTATGTTGAACAGTCACAAAACAGAACCAAAGATCTAGTTCTACACATTGGTTGTCTTAATTTGAGATTAACTTGGAAAAGAGATGAGATATTATTTTCTACTCTTTTATGAGACTTTTCCCCATTTTGAAGTGGCAATAAAAAAAGCTTGTAGCTAAAAAAAAAAAAAGAAACCAAATAAGCCCGGTGCCATGGTATATTAAAATCTATTATGATGGAAGGTGGTGTTGTTATCCTTTTCTAAAAGATCTGTAAGAAGAAATGCTATAATTTTCCTTCATTATTGAGGACAAGCTTCTGCATATTTTCTGCTCAAAACCAGCAGTCATCATCATTTATAATCATCAACTCACATTTGTATAGCATTTGAGAGTTTAGAATTACCTTATATATGGCATTTCATTTTAGGCTTTTAATAACCTTGTGGGGTAGATAAGAATGGTATTACAATTATATGACAGACAAAGAAACTGAGGTTCAGGGAGATGGGGTGATTTATACAAAGTCATATTGCAATTCTAGTTGGAAGGTGGTTGGTACATATTAACAATGCATTATTAAATATGACCAGAACACTAGAGGAAAAAATAGTAACATAAAAAGAAGGTAGTATAATTGAATTACTTTCCCAAAGGAATGCTTTTTAGGACAGAAAGTAATTACCTCAGAAGAAACTCAAAGAACCCAAAATGGCCAATACTGAGTTTGGCAAGTGACATATGTTAACAATGAGGCAGCGAAAGCTGGAGTTATGCTGATGGAGACTAAATCTAATTTTTATGAAAAAAGGGAAAGCGAGGCCCATTAATAAAATGGGGAGGGGAGAGGGCTGTACAATTGACATAACTTTCCCAGAAGATGAGATGAAGATTAGTGTTTGTTGGAGAAAAAAAAGGCAGTAACTACTGACAACTAAAAGCAAGGAAGAACATGTTAAAATAACACACCTGAAAAGTCCATAAAGGAAGATTTGATAATGAAGGAATTTGTTCACTTAGGCAGTCAGAGGATAGGTGTCTGAAGACTTTAAGGAAATTTGGTACAGGAAGAAGCTTTCTTCAATAGTAATTGATATTTACTTTGATAGTTAGGCATATGAACAAATAAGAAGAAAACTTATCTGACCTTAACAGGACCTGACAATAAAAATGAGAAATTCTAGGTTTCTTGGTATTTGCCCATATAGAATTAAGTGAAAAGTCACAAGGATGAAGGTGAAACTGAGAGAAATGGTTTATAGAAAGCATTAAGGAAGAATCTGATTGTTAGGTATCTGAGGTCTGTCAAGAAGACTTAAGGAATGGTAAGAGAGGTCACATGTTAGGAAAGACACTGACAAACTGGAAGATCCTGAGGAGGAAATTCAGGATGGTGAGGGGACTGGAGAAGAGGACATAACATTACGTGAAGGGACTGTGTCTGTTAAGTCTGGAGAAAAGAAAACTAAGAGGAGGACACGTTAGTCTTCTTCATATATCTGAAGAGTTTTTATGTGGAAGAAGGATTAGATTTCCTCTGCACATATAGGAGCAACTAGCAGAAAGAGAGAGGCAGCTCACTCTAAGGGGAAAACCTTCCTAATAATTAGTCCCACTAGGATGGCCTTAGAAGGCATGGCTTCCTTATTACTAGAGTTCTTTAGGTGGAAACTGAAAGAGAGTTGAAGAACAAAATGAATGTAGGCACCAAAACAAAGAAAAGATTCTAATAAAATCCATATAAAAGGCTATTATATTAGTTTGTATAAATTTCATTTCAATTTCATTTCATCTTCATTCAATTGTCAATTTATTGCATGTATGGAATGCTAAGCCCTTTAATGGGTACAAAAGGGAATTCAGGTTTAGCACAGAAGATACTGGACCTATGATACCTATAATTGGGTAATTTATTAGAGAGCAAAAAGACACAAAGAGGTGTGACTATAGTTATTAAAAACAACAAACACCACCAGAATTTATGCCTGTGTTAACACTACTCTTCTTAACCTAATGACTTGTTCATGTAACTAATGGCTGATAGTTGGCAATTCTTAGAACTGGCTAAACCAAATAAAGAAATCAACTATGCCACTGTTTCCATTTTGTGATGAAGACATCATGATTATTGCAGAACAAAAATGTCAACCACTTTGTTGATGGTGTAAGATACCCGAGCAAGAATCATCAGATCATCTGCTAAATAAACAAATCATCGAGAACCTAACTGTCAATTTAGACATGATTTACTAATTGGTGGTCATGTGATTGGTTATGGTAACCTTCAATAAATATATATTTAACTACAAAGGACAGGCTTATAAGAAAAAGAAGATGCTACTATAGTTTTACAGATTTGATGTTTATGTGAGCTAGCTAGTGAGATGGAAGGGAGGTGGACAGGTAGGAGTAATTCAATTAGAGAGTTAGTCTGGAATGAATAATAATTCATATTTGTACAATATTTGATAGTTTAGAAGCACCTTACATATAATATTTCATTTTAGCCTTATAATAAGTAGAAAAGAATGGCATTATCATTATATGAAAGATGAGGAAACTAAAACTCAGGGAGAGGGAGTGATTCACACAAAGACACGTAATTGTAGAGTTACAAACAAACAAACTGCCTGTCCTTAGGGAACCAGATTAAATGTAACTGAGAAATGTTTAATAAAATAAATAAAAACATAATAGAACGTAGATAATGCTGATTTGTGGTTTACTAAGTTAATATGCCAGCAAGGATCATTTCCATTTGAGTTTGACACCACTGGTGTGGGGTAAATAGCTGAAAGCTGAACTTAAACTAGGTCCTTTGATTATATATCCAGTGCTTTCCCCCGACACTACTGTATTATTATTGGAATGTCTATTCTGATTGCTTTAATTGCTTCTTCTACTTCTGTTGCCACGTCAGTTTCAGAAGCAAGAAATCAAATGGTACAGGCTCACTTTATGGAGTCTTTAGCTCACAATGTTACCACTGGATTTATGAAACATGCAACTATAGACAGAACATTGATGTCTATGATAAAAGAAGTTGCTGATACGGTAGTGGCAGTAGGGGATGAAGTTGATTTGCTTCGTTTTGAAACCTCTCTTTGCTGTGATTATAGATTTAAACATGTTTGTATTATGCCTATCACTTACTCTAATGTTTCTTCATATGATTGGCAACACATAAAAATCATTTAAATGGACTTTTCCTGAACACTTAATTAAAAAATGACATTGCTGCCCTCCATCATCTTGCCGGGGAACTAGATTGTGCCTCTAGTGAAGATCTCACTCCTGATAAAGTGGCCAAACATCCTGGTTTTCATCCGGTTCCCATTGGTAGACCTCCTTTGAGGCTTGGATAGGCATTGCATGTGACATTGTAATTCTGTTCTGTTTATTTCCCATAATTATTTCATGTATACTTAAATGCATTCAATCAGCCTGGATGGATGTATGTGCAGACATAAATTTAGCCGTCTTAAAACAATAAGGGGGAATTGTGAGGGGACTCTTGTCTCAGTATCCAGGTAACCTTAACAACAGTAATCCGGGTTGAAGACCTGTGGAAAGAAGGTGCTGTACTAGGTTGAAATGCACGGATCTTTGTCATGAGGTCTCGAAGGTCACAGCTGCCTGTAGTCCATCAAGGATGCCTAACAGCCTCTCTCTTGTTTGGATGACAGGTGTATGTGCTGGCTCGACCCTCCCTGGAAACCTGATTGTTTCTTTTGTTTTCCTCTGTTAATGATCAATCATATATACTCCAAAGCCTGCACATACACCAAAGGGTTGAGAAGATATATAAACACACTTTTCTCTGAATAAACTTGAGCTATATGATTCCCCCATATGGACTCCCATTTCCCTTTCATATCTCTCTGAGAATTCATGCATTACATTGGTCTTAGTGCACCCCAAGGCAGCTGTGGGTATTCTGACAAGGGGTCCTTACAAATGGTGTCTGCAATAGAAGATGGGAGTGGGGCAAAATGGAGGTGGAAGGAAGGTATTCCAAGTCTCTGGTGAACAAATTAAGCTACTCTTGACTAAGATACATGGAAAATAATATTTGCAAGAACAAAAGGAGACCCTGCACACAACAGCATTCTAAAAAGGTAGGCACTTAGTC
Organism: Gymnobelideus leadbeateri; assembly: GCA_011680675.1. NCBI lineage: Eukaryota > Metazoa > Chordata > Mammalia > Diprotodontia > Petauridae > Gymnobelideus > Gymnobelideus leadbeateri. The sequence goes on along the minus strand of WOXC01008043.1, from coordinate 108,436 downwards.
AAAACTTTTGGATGATGATCGTGGTACCAAAAATAAGATATCAGCCATAAGCAACCTTGGTTCTAACTTTCTGTAACTAGCAATAGGATTAGCTAACTACCCTATAAGGTCATAATATCAATCAGTCTTCACAGACTTCTTTTCATCTTTATGTGTGGTTAAGGTGGCATTCTTTTCTTAATGATTACAGCAGAGTGGTAAAGAAGTTAAAATCAAATGATCAATTCCCATATAGGCCAGCTAACTTTGCTTTGTTTCTTGACTACAGACTACACTCCTGATATGGATAGCCATTTTCTAAGTATGTGCCATTAGGAAATACACCTCAATGCATATGTCCTACTGATGGTAGATCAACAGTTCCACATTTGTCCAAGAAAGACAGCATTATAGTTAAAATGCATTTGCACATCTATATATAATAACTGGTATCTAGACATATAGAGATAAAGATAATCTTAATCAAAAGATAAAACTTGGGGAAGAGAAACTGTCAGGATAACAGTAGAGAACCTGGCCAGCAGTACCTTAATTTGGTTTCCAGGCCTAACAGCTCAGGCTGTCAGGAGAGAGAATGGCTTTTGCAGTCCGGTGACTCTTAACTAGACAGGTCATTAGATTTTAGTGCATATTGACATAAGTGCTGGTAACACCAATAAAAACAATTTACTGCCACAGAGATATAGGAGATGAGGATGACTTACTTCACTTGGAGGTCTGGTAGGTAGTGCTAAACAAGTTCAGCCAGAGGACACACTAAAGCCAATTAAAACTGAAAGAGGGAAAATGAAGAAATTGCAACCAAGAATAATAGAAAGAACTGAAAAAGCTACTGGCTTTCTCTCATCTTTTTCCTTTTCCTTGACAAGGTGTATTGCCTAGGCAGTAGAGAGAATACATGAACTAGTCATGAACCCTACCATCAATATAATGGCACTCTCTTTAAAATGAGAGGATTGGACTAGATGGCCTTCAGGGTCCTTGCAAGCTCTGAGGCTGTGATTCTGAGAACCCTGCAAAATGGCTTGATAAGAGTCTGATACTTGGGCAAAACCTAGTAGGCTATAGTCATTAGTAGCATAAAAATGCCAGAACAAGGTGTGTGTGGGGCTGAGGAACCAACTTCATGGTCAACCAACTACTGTAAAAATAACTGATATAAGACTCTACACTTAATAATTATGCAATAAATTCTGATGACTGACTGATGGATGGTCTTCAAGGAGAAAACATGGAGAAACTTGGTATCAGTAATGAAAAACAATGACAGAGTTTCTTCCTACAGACCTTTCAGGGAAGGATAGCAATGACAACAGCAGCGTCAGCAGCTGGCACTGATATGGTGCTTTAAGGTTTTCAAAGCACTTGACAAATATTATCTCATTTTATCCTCATAGTAACTTAAAGAGGTAGGTGCTATTATTATCCCTATTTTACAGATGACAGAAGTGAGGCAGACAGAGATAAAATGATTTGTCCAAGGTCACACAGTAAATAAGTTCCTGAGGCAGAATTTGAATTCAGATATTCCTGAGTCTAGGTTCAGTGCTCTAGTCACTGTACCACATAGCTGGCTTCTAGCTCGGTAGAATAAATATTGTTTGTCCAATATAATTCAGATCCTCCTTTTTAAGCAGAAAAATCACAGAATAAAGAATTTTATAACTGAAAGAGGTTTCAGATACAAGCTAGTTCAATTCATAATAAGAGAGAAATTCCTTCTACAATGTCCCCAGAAAATATTCATAGAGCCTCTGACTGTCGACTTCCACTGATGGGTCCCATACTGTTGTATAAATCAATAGAGTTTGCACCCTCTCCTCTCCCTCTCATTTTACTAATACACTGCACATACTGTTATCCTCATAAAGCAACCACCCCAGTTCAGTGCTTCACCACTTCTCACCTTGACAACTATAAAAGACTATTCTTTTTGGTCTCTGAAGCCTCCAGTTTTCTCCTCTTTGATCTACCCTCCACACCGCTGCCTAGATTATCTTCCTTTATAAATCACAGGGCTGACCATTTCATCCCCCCCCCCATTCAAGACTATTCAGTGGTTCCTTTTTTTGCCTTTAGGATAAAATACAAATTCCTTAGCTTAATATTTAAACTCCTCATAACCTGATCTAGCTTGTTGTCCAATTATTTCACATTATCCCTCCTTATGTACTTACTATTCCAGGCAAACTGGAATCTTTTCCAAACTCCAAATTCCAGCTCCTAGCTCTATCCCCCCTGCCAGGAATTCACCCTTACCTCTTCAGATCCTTAGCTTCCTTCAGCCCTACATTACATGGTACCTCCTGGGAAGATTCTCTAGGTCTCCCTAGGTATTGGTTATCTTTCTCTCCTTGAATTACCTCATATTTACTTATCACTTTACATGTTATGTTACTTGGTAGAATGTAAACTCCTTGAGGACAGAGTCTGTCATTCTTGTCTTTGTATCCTCATTTTCCAGCATAAAGCCTTCCAGATAGCAAGAAATTAATAATGTTTATTAAATTCAATTGGGAGGTTATACATTCCAATTTGTGACAGTTCAAAACATCAGGTCATTTTTACTTATATTGAGGAATGATATCCCTCTCTGTAAATTTCAATCAGTTCTGCTTCCTGTGGCCAACTAAAATAAGTCAACTATAGGTCAGGATGTTAATTCCCAGGAAAATTCCATACTGTACTATTGAAGGGAAAGTTTGTTAACATTTACAAAGGGAACTGGCAACCACAGCAGCAAGTACAGGCTCTCAGCTAGGCATGGTGGTACATTCCTGTAGTCCCTGCTACTGAGGTAGCCGAGGCTGATGGACTGTTTGAGCTTAGGAGTTCTGAGCTGAAATAGGACCAAAGTTGAGTGAATGTCTGTATAGTGAACTGATGTAGAGTGAATGGGGGAGGGGTGCACCTAAGGAGGAACAAATTGGCCCAGGTGTGAAAGAGAGTAGATCAAAACTTCCATGTCTATCAATAGTGGGTACTATACTTCACTTTCACCTTGGGCGAGACAGGGGAGAACAAGTAAAAAAAAAGTATCATCAATCAGTCAGTCAATCTACACCAATTTATTAACTATCAACTTATATACCCCACACTATGTTAAGTGCCAAGGGTATAAGCACATAGACTGAAACAATCTCTACAGTAAAAGACCTTACATTCTAAGGGGGCAAACAACAAGTATAGATTTCATATATGCATATATATATACACATATGTATATATATGCAGCATAAATATAAATCAGGTAAATAAAATGTATAGAAAGTACTTAAGGTAGTTTTGAAGGAAGTGCCCTAATAGTTGGGAGTTTCAGGAAAGCATTAATGCAAAAGCTGAGTATTAAGAAAGGAGAGTAACTCAGTGAGGCTGAGGTGAAGAGGGAGTGAAATCCAGGCAGGTGGGATGGCCAATACGAGGGCAGAGAGATGGGAGTGTTCTGTGAGACAGAGAAAGCCACTTGGGCTGGGTGACAGACTGTGGGTGGGGGAGGCAATACTCAGTGAGATCAGAAAAACAGGTTGAGATCAAATTGCATAGGACTTTAAAGGCTAAACAGAAGAAGTTATATTTGATACTACAGGAAACAGGAAGTCAATGGAATGTACTGAATAATAGAGTAAGATCTGAGTCAAAGGAAATTACTTTGGCAGCACAATTACTTTGGATGCACAGCAGACTATAGTGGAAAGACACTTGAAACAAAGAGACCAATTAGAAGGCTCTTGCAATAATCTAGGAGAGAGGTGATAAGGGCCTGAAATAAAGTGGTACCGCTGGGGTGGATAGGTGGTGCAGTGAATAGAGCACAGTCCCTGGAGTCAGGAGGGCCTGAGTTCAAATCTGGCTTTAGACACAACACAAAAAAACTAGCCTATGACCTTGGGTAAGTCACTTAACCCCAATTGCCCTCCCCCCCAAAAAAAGAAATGAGCTGCAGCTGCCCAGGGTCTGAGAGGTAAGAAGGAATAGAGCTGGAACTCAAATCTAGGTACTTTGACTCCAAATTCAATGCTCTTTCTACTGAAGCAACTCTTGCTACTCATGATTTTCAACTAGCTCAATCACTATGTTAGATTTAAAAAAAATAAAGTGGTACCTGTAAGAATAGAGGTAAGGGGTAATAAGTGAAAGATTTTGCAAAGGCAAGATTTAACAATTGACTGGGTATGTGGGATGAGTGAGAATGAGGAATCCAGGATAATGCCTTGCTTATAAATCTGGAAAAATGGAAGGATAGTGGTGCTTTTGACAGAACTGGGTAAGTTCAGAAGAGGGGAAAAAAGATAATGAGTTCAGTTTAGAACTTGCTGAGTTTAACATATCTGTGACATCCAAGTTTGACAACTGGTGATTTGAGATTGAAGATATCCATCCATCCATCCATTCATCCATCCATCCATCCATCCATCCATCTCTCTCTCTATATATATTGATGGACAGCTAGGTGATATAGTGGTTAGAGTGCTGGACCTTTAGTCAGGAAGACACATCTTCCTAAGTTCAAATCTGGTCTCAGACACTTATGTGACTTTGGGCAATTCACTTAGCCCTGTTTGCCTCAGTTTTCTCATCTGTAAAATGAGCTGGAGAAAGAAATGGCAAACCACTCCAGTATCTTTGCCAATAAACCACAAATGGAATCATGAAGAGTCAGACATGACTGAAAAATGACTGGACAAAAAAACCAAAATATCTATATCTCTTTGATATTGTGTGTGTATAATATGTGTGTATATGTATATATATATATATATATACACACACACACACACATATGCATGCTTTTGTGTATGTATATTCCCACATATGGATAGGTATAGGTAGAGACACAGACATCTACATTTATACATAAACACATACATGTCTATGATCATTCCTATTTATTTATGGAAGTTGATGAATCTACTAAGAGAGTGCACAGATAAAGAGAAGAGTGACTGGGACAGAGCCTTAGGGAAGACCTACACTCATGGACCATCTCATGGATGATAAGCCAGAAGATGGATAAACAGCAGTCTGGGAGGTAACAGGTAGATTAGAAGTAAGCAGTCCCATGAAAACCCAGAGAAGAGAGAATATCTAGGAGGAGAGGGTATACAGTGATGCTAAAAGCAGCATATAGGTTAAAAAGGTTTAAAAATGAGAGAGGACCATCATATTTGGCAATTAAGAGATCACTAATAACATGAAGGGAGAAATTTCAGTTAAGTGATGAAGTTAGAAGCTAGACTGCAAAGAGGTGAGGAGGAAGTGAAAGAACAAGGGAAAGGACTGTTGAGCTTTTTCAAGGAATCTGGCTGAAAAGGGGGGAAGAGATATGGGATAATAGCCCAATGCAGGATTTGGTGAGGATTTACTAAAGATGAGATTTGAAGGTAATAGGGAGGCAACCAATTGATAAGAGATGTTGAAAATCCAGAGGGGAGAGTGATGAATGAGGATACAATCTGCTGGAGAAAATGGAAGAGGAATGGCATCAAGTGTTCATGTAGATAAAGGCTATGGTTTTGGCAAGGAGAAGAACCATGTCTTGGTCAGAAAAGAGGAAAAGGGGAAGGAGTGGGAGGTAATGTCAAGAAGCACTGGGATGAAGAAATGGGAGAAAGAGGAAGCTCACATTGAAGAATTTCAATTTTCTCATCAAACTAAGAGGTAAATTTCATAGCTGAGAGAAAGGGAATACAGGAGGAAATGTGGAGGAGATGAGTACAGAAAAGAAAGTTTGGAATTGCTTCTTGGGGAGTGGGGTGGGGAATCAATTAGGGAGAAATAAAAGAACTGCTTTGCTGAAGTGAGGGCCCAATTAAGGCTGGAGAACATGAATTTGTAGTGCATCCAGTTAACAGAGTTGTGGGATTTCTTCTAGCTTTATTCAATAACCTGTGAGTATGGGCACAGGAAGCAGATGGTGAAAGTAATCCAGGGCTGAAATCTGGCAAGAGAAGAAAAGTGACTGGATGGTTGATCAAGGGATTCAAGAGCAGAGGACAGTGTAGAGCTGAAATGGAGAGTTACTGGATTGAGTTGAGAGAGAGAAGAAAGTGAAATCAGAGCAAGGGTAATGGCCTGACAAAAAGTACTGAGGGAATAGAAGGATTGGAAGTCTCAATTGAAAAGAATGGGTGTGGAAGGAGTGAAGTATAGGGATGAAATGACAGGAGGTTATGGTCAGTTAGGGCAATGTCAGAGTTTCTAAGTGGAACATTAGTGAGTTGATCATGGAAGACTAACTTATGTAAAAAGGTTACTGAGATCAGGGGAATTTCACAGACACTCATAATATAACCTTGAGAACAAAGTGGAGAGATGTGGGCTAGATGATAATTCAGTTGGATGGATTCAGAACTGGTTGAATGACTCTTCTAATCATTAATGGATGAATGTTAATGTGAAGTGGACCTGAAAATTAGTCTTTTTTCGTGTTCTATTTAAGTTTTATCAATAACTTTGATGAAGGAGTAGTTGAGATATTACAAAAAAACCTTGAAGATGCCAAAAATGAATCTGGGACCATCTCTAGTTGTTCAGATTTTTATCTCACCACTGGACCCAGATAGCTCCAAAGGAGGGTGAGGCTGGTAACTGCACAGTCCTCCCTCACTTAAATCCAATTCACTTGCAAATCATGGTATCTCACCTTCCTGATGTCATGGTCCTCTTCCAGAATAGGACAAACAACAAACAACAAATGCCAAAAAAAAAACTGGGAGGGATAAGCTAACATATTGGATGAAAGAATCTGGAGTCTTAATATTGCACTGAATCCAATAGGTTGAAATTTAATGAGGAAAAATATTATCGTATAAAATATCAGTCATATGAGAACAAGATAGGGGAGGTATGCTTATTCAACAGTCTGTGTTAAAAGTATTTGGGAATTTTAGTGTACTGAAAGCCCCAAAGAAGTCAACAAGGTGACAGGGCAGTAAAAAATGCTAATTTCATAGCATAGAGGCCCAGACAAAGATGACAGTTACATGTTACTCTCTTATGCAACATTTGTACAGTTTTCAGTTCTAGGTGGTATACTTTAGTAAGGAACAGCAAACTGGAGCACTTCAAGAAGGAAGGTAACCAGAATGATGAGGAAACTTGAAGCCACGTCATAAGAAGATCATTGTAGGGGCAGCTAGGTGGTGCAGTGAATAGAGCACTGGCCCTGGAGTCAAGGGGACCTGAGTCCAAATCCGGCATCAGACACTTAACACAAAAACTAGCCATGTGACTTTGGGCAAGTAAGTCACTTAACCCCAATTGTCCTCAAAAAAAAAAAAAAGCAAAAAAAATCATTTTAAGGAACTCAAAATTTTGAGTTTAAAGAAGAGAACACTTCAGTTATCAGGTATTTTGAAAGGACTGTCATGTGTAATAAGGCTTAGTTTTGTTTTCCTTGGCCCCAGAGGGCAGAACTAGGAACACTAGGTGGAAGCTGCAAAGAAGCAGCTTTTATCATGATAAAAGGAAAAACGTCTTAAAAATTAGAGCTGTCCAGAAGTAGAAAGAGCTACCTCAGGATCTAGTAAGCTCTTCATCACTGGTGGGACTTTAAGTGTGTGTATGAGTGTGGGGGAGGGTGAATTCCCACTTAATTGGAGATATTATAAAGAGAATTCTTATTAAAGTATGGAGTAGATAAGATGTCTGCTAAGGCCTCTCTGGAACTGAGATTTTGTAATTTTGTGAAGTCTTCCACATGATAGCTCTTCAAATAGGTGAAGACAATTATCATGTCTCACCTAAGATAAGTATCTTCAGTGCCTTAAATGAGTTCTGTAAAACATGGCTCTTAGTCCCCTCACCACCCTGGTTCCCCTACCATGGAATGAGCTACAGTTTTGGGATGTTCTTCCCAGAACATGGCACCTAAAACTAAACACAGCGCTATTGATATGGTTTGATCAGGGTTGATAATTAAAACCTACCTTCTGGATTCTATGTGTCTGAACATGATATATCCATTAATGTAGCTACAGAAAAAAAATTAGTTTCTCTTTTTTTTTAACTTTTATATCACATTGTTGAATCATTAAGGGCTTGTAAAACAGTAAAAGATAAGATTTGTTCTATGCATGGATTGCTGTCTAGACATGTCTCCTCATTCTGTACTTCATAGAGTTAATTTTAAAAAAAACAAACCAAGTGAAGGACTTCATATTTATCCCCTCTAAGTGTCAACATACTGCATTTGGCCCATTGTTTTTACTTGTCATATTCTTTTTACATTTGAATTCTATTATTAAGCTATCTTTCTCAACTTACTGTCATCTGAAAAAGTGATAAACATACTACCTATGCCTTCATTCAAGTGACTGACAAAAATGTTGAAAAAAGTTAGATCCCTGTGACACTACTCCATTAGAGACTGTTCCTGAGGCTGACACTCAGCAAGCAGTAGCTCAATTCCCTGGGTCTGATCAGTCAACCAGTTCCTGCATCCACCTACCTGTACTATTATTCAGCTCATATCTCTCCATCTTGTCCATAAAGACAGCAAGAGAAGCTGTAAAATGCCTTGCTTAAATCCAGGTACACTACTTCTCTGGCATTCCTCTGATTTACCAGTCAACTAACACTGCCAAAAAAGGAAATGGTTAGTTTGGTAAGGTTAATCTTTATAGCATGATGTGTTCAGGATGAACTCAAGCTCACTGCTAGTGATTACCACTTCTTTTCTCAATATTCACAAATCAACCCCATTAACATTTTGTTCTGCTAGTTTTGCAGGATATCAAAGTCAAGCTCACTGACCTATATTTAGAAGAATTAACCTTGGTCTCCTGTTTGAAAAACAGGACATTTGTCTACATCTAGCCCTATGTCCATTTCACCTTTTCTTTGTATCCCTGGAACCTGGCACTGTGCCTGACACATAGCACCTTACTACAGTGTTAGATGTTTAATAGCTGATTAATAAATGACTGATCAAATGCCCACTGACAGCACCTGAATAGTTAGACTCACACCCACTGGGGCTAGCCTGTGTTTTTGTCGTTCAGTTGTTTCAATGATGTCTGGCTCTTTGTGACCCCGTTTGGGGTTTTCTTGGCACTGGAGTGGTTTGCCACCTCCTTCTCCAGCTCATTTCACAGATGAAGAAACCAGGGTCACACATCTAGGAAGTGTCTGAGGTCAGATTTGAACTCAGGAAGATAAGTCTTCCTGACTCCAGGCCTGGCACTCTATCCATTTCTCCACCCAGCTACCTGAGTCACTTGGTACTATTTTTTTTTTACCATTTCCTTATTCATTCTGGAATCCAATATTCTGCTAACCATTGAAGATTATACTCCTTGATAGAGCAAATAATAGCAAATTAAGAGATAAATCTCCACTTCTAACCTTGAAATCACAGAATTTGGAAGGAACCTTAGAGACTAGATGTATCTCTCAAGTTGGAAAGTATATGCAATATCCCACATCTTCAGTATTCTACCACCACAAAGAAGGTACAGAGTTATACTCTCTTAAGAACTAAAATTTGAAAACATAAACAGAAATTATTCTGATGAAGAACAAAATGCACATGGAAATTTATCAACTAACTTAGATTTTTTTTAAAAGAAAAATTCAGAAGAATTAAAAGGGCAATTAACTGGTAAAATGTATAAAAAAGTAGCCCACAGTCCTGCAAGACTAGTGTCAAGGACATTAGAAGTCAGACTGGCCTTTGCCTAGCTGCTACTAATTCATGCACATATGTCTTCTCACATGTTCTAGCTCACTCAGATTTCCCGGGTACTCTTCCTAAATAGAGATGAACAGTGGCTCAGAACTATGCTAGTCAGACATAGCACTGGTTAGGGCTCTGTCCTCATTGTTATGCATGATATTGATACTGTCTTGGGGGAGGACACTGGAGACAGAGTCAGGACTCAAAGTACCAGCAGAGAAAGTCAGTCTCACATTTAGATAAACGGAAGACAAAGTTGGTGATGAGAAGGCCACAAGTCACACAAGTCTTTAGTAGTGAGTGACCATTGCTGTTGTTATTTCCAATTTCATTCCTCCTAAGGATTCTCTTCCATGTCTGGTAGTCTGTGCCTATTCTGGCATTAAAGTCACCCAGAATTACAAGCTTGTCCTCTTTTGGCACATTGAGGATGAGGGTCTCTAGGTATTCATAAAACTTTTCTTTGACCTCATCAGGGTTCGTCATGGTAGTACCATACACATTGATGATGGTGGGGTGTTTTCCTGTAAGTGGCAATCACATTGTCATGAGCTTGTCATTCACTCCTTTTGGAAGGCACACAAGCTTGTTGATTAGATTAGTTCTGATTGCTAAATTTATGCCAGTTTCATGGAATTCCTCATCACTGTAGCCACTCAAGAAAACATGTCCGGCTCTGATTTCAGTAAGCAGGCCTTCATTTGCCAGCCTTGTTTCACTATTTTGATGCAATACCTCCTGAGTTTTCTCACAACAAGAGATGGTCATCTTTCAAGTCTACTGGATGTCATGTTGTCCATTAACATATACATTCCATGTACCAATGGTGAGTGGAATAATCTTTGCAAAAGTTTTTGTGTATTTTTTTTATTTTTCAACTACAGGGTGATCTCCCTTGCCTTCTGTGGTAACCAGGCCAGGGTTGGGTGAAGCACACAATTTTTAGGGCACCTTTTCTAGCCCCTTTTTCATGCTAGGAAGTAAATAGTATGATACTTTAGAAAAAAAGTTGCTCAGATGCCCAGGGGGCTGCTCAATCCCACTGCTGCATCAGTCCAGTGAGAAGATGATCCTATGGCTTAGGCCACCTATGTACAGGGTTGTGACTACAGCTCCCAATGCGTCTGCACCTGGTGCTTTGTTATAGGACTATGAGGTAGATAAAAAAACAGTAGAATAGTATGAAGATGTCTTTTGATTGGTGCAGAAATTAGATTCAAGTGAGACAGAATTGCTTGAAGTCATCATCCTCACTCTGGCTTCCAGAGTCATCCAAGAACAGTGGGTAAGACAAAAGTCAAGATGTCTGGCAATGGCCTGGGATGCAGTGGATGACCTTGTCATCTCTGCTGTCTAACAAAGCTCTAAGCATTCCACAGCACTTGCTCCACCTGCCTTCATGGCCACTGGAACAAACTGTTCTTATTTTCCTATTCTGCCTAGGGAAGTCTTAACATGCTTGGGGCAGAAACCCCCCCCCCAACCCCCCCAAGTTACTGACAGGTTTGAGGCCTCTTGTTTACTCTCAACCTGGGTTAGCCCATCTGCTGAAATGGTTTACTGGCATGTGGCTGCTGCATGTTATAGATTTTCGAAGCCATAGGTGAGAGATAGGTGGCAAGTGGATCCCAAAGGCAGATGAGCAGCCCTTGCACCAAAGGAAGTAGTCTTCTCTGAACACCTGTACACCCAGCAGGGAATCAGAACTAATATTTTATGGTATTTTTTTCTTGTTGCTAAACACATAAACAAAAGAAAAGAATCATAGATAATTCTTACTTATAGGTGATATGTGAATGGTTTTTGTATTTCTGACACTGAAACTCATTTATTTCTTCTGTTACGTCACTCACATTAATATGTCTTGGCTAATATACACTACTCACATCACTGAGAGTGAAGGTTCACTTAGAAGAACGATTGAGGAACTTGGAAAGATTATTCCTCACTTCAGTTGAGTTTAAAATTTCTCTTTCATGAAGAAGAAAAATATATCTACAAGTAATTCAGAGAGCGTAGAATCTGAGTCTCACAAACCTAAGAAATATAAAATGAAGGTCCTGATCAAAAGATGCCAGCTAAGTCTAAACCCCTGGTTCCTTGTGAATAATGTCACTTTCTCCCAAAGTTGAAAAGGAATATGTTCTATGAAGGGGCAATCTAAGACCCCAGAAATATGTGGGAGTTTAAGAGTACTGTGATAACTTGAGCCCATCAGTAGCAGCCCTCATTACACCATGAGCTCTGGCATTTCAGACCTGCTCAAGAGCCACACGTCCTTACCTGACTGGTTTGCTTCTGGACTGATTTACTGGGGAAAGACTGGTAACACCAGCTTTGACAAAGATGCTCAGCAAGAGAGTTAAAGGTCTTTTGAAGTGTTGGCAAAGCAAAGAAGGAAAGCTGGGAAAGAAGGATTCAGAATGCAGCCACGTGGGGAGAGAAGCAAGGGAAAGAAGAAGACAAAAGAACAGTGTTGTATTTCCAGATTCATGCCTTGAACCTAAAGGCTTTTGACCTAAGTTTCCAGTTCACCAAGGAAATGTTTCCTATTCTATGCAGCTCAATAAAAGAAACTAAAATATGACAACTCAAGCACTTAAGAAAATGCCCCTTATATGTGATTCTGACAACAAAGTGTGCTTTCTTCCTAGTACAAAGGCACTAAGACAGCAATCAAATCTCTTCTAGATGGCCAGCTCCGATACAGTTGGCATCATGGTGGGGAGGCTAGGAAGAGGTAGAGGAATAAGAGATTGGTAATAAAGATTAATGATCCCGCAGTAAATGCCCCGTGTAGTACTGTGATGACTAAAGGACAACGACAAAAGAAACAAAAGGAAATAAAAGAGAGAAAAAGGGTATTCAAAAATTCAGGCATGCTACAGAGAGGAAACCAATTAAGGAAGCACTAAACCAAGCAGTTTAACTTGGGCAATTAGTGCTAGGTCATTTGCCCTGTGATAAACAGGGTGTCCAACTGGACTACAGCACACCTTGGCAAGTTTATTTCCCAAGCATGGTAGTGTGCCACGGCAAATGTCAATGCAATAATTTTGCCCCACACTGCAATTCCTGTACACTAGGCTCTCCAACAGGCAGCCTGGCTCAAAGGTGAGCCTTCAGCAAGTTTTAGTGACCAAGAAGGCTATACATTTTGCTAATGGCTATAGACCAAAAGGAAAGAAGGAAAGAAAAGACAACCTTTCTGAAGAGTTTAAAGTTAATAATTCCTAGCAATACTGTGGGCCAAAAATTTTTTGCAACTGTGAAAAATCTCTTTCACCAAGAAATACTGTAAAGCCCCCAAAAAAGAAAAAAAGGGGGGGAAAATAATGCTAATAAAACAGAAAACCATCAGTGAAAATTGCTCCTGAAAACTTTGCAGAATTGTAACGGCTTTCTCTTGGTTAAATTGATTGGTGTGGCAACGTTATAAAATGACTATTAGGATTCATTGTGCACAACAGAAAGTGCTGAAATGTCAGCAGACTATACAGCAAAAGTAATGGGTCTTGAACCCCTGTTAGTCAAAAATGATTTTGTTTCAAATTAGAAATTGATTTTTTTGGACACAAGCCCTTTCCAGTCTTCTAGCTTCTGTAGCTGGGCCTGGGAGAGATTAACCTCCACCACAGCAAGGGCTGGCCTGATGATACCTTTCCCAAAGTGCCTTTGCAAAGTCTGCTTTGTAATGCTGCTGTGGTCTTAACCAATAACACAAGTTATTTGTCCCTTGGAGAACTGAGCCACATTTTTCTCATTTTACCATTTTATTTTTGTGCTGACATACTCTACAGACTGGTTGACAAGTTTAAAAAAAAACTGCTCATAATTGAACAGAAGATTATGTTAGGCACTGCAATGAAACCACCATACCAATTTTTTCTCTCCTCTTAAATGAAAGTCTGAGTCTTCCACTCCCCAAAGTAGAATGACTAAGTAGCAAGTAAGCCAGAGGGTACAGAAAGCCATCTGTGTAGAGCTGCTATTAGAGTAAAGAAGATGACATCTCCAACAGTAGGCCCTGTCAATTTCATTTTCTCCGTGAGGAAAAATTTTGGGGAAAAACAAGGTTCTAATTTTCCTAAAGCAATGAAGATATCCAAGCATTCTTCTTGTGAGGACTAAAATAATTTTGCTTTTGTTTCTAATTGGGAAAAATTCTTTCTTCAACAATTCAGAATAGCTGTTGCAGTTAACTTCCCCAGGAGATACAAACTTCGCTTTGCTATCTTCATTAATAATTATTAGGTACCCACTTAATACCTGGTACTATTCTGGCTTATTACATCTGATTTGTGAGAATGGGTTAAATTGGAATAATCTTCTTGTAATGGTGTGCCCAGAGAAATTTTGATGTTCCATTGACCTTCAAAGGCCCTGTGGCCTTGAAGGCACATTTTTGTCTGACTGTTAAATTCAAATCCTTGACTTAACAGCAAGCCATAATTTGCTTTAAAGGACCCATCACCATTCTCCCAAATTCCTGCTTCCTTCACACTTTGGTATCCCAGAGCTACAAGTTACCTCTCCTGGAGCTGCTCATTTCATTCTTTGGAGACGTCCAAAGGTGGTCTTCCTCTACAGTTGACCGAAAGCCAACTTTTTTCTTCCTGGTGCTGTGCCCTTCACTGGTGCTGTGCAATCTGTACCCTTTGCTGGGTGATGCTATTCTCTGAAGGTAATCATCACACTTCAACTTCAGTAAGCTGGAAGGGGTGAGAAGAAAGGAACCATTAGAGAGCACCACCCATTAATCCTTACTAGCTACATGAACCTGGGCAAGTCACTTAACCTGTTTGCCTCAATTTTCTCATCTGTAAAATGGGGATAATAACAGTACCTACTTCCCAGGATTGTTGTGAGGATCAAATGAGGTACTATTTGTAAAGTACTTAGCATGATGCCTGGCACACAGCAGGCATTATAAATAAGTTTATTCTGTTGTTCCCCCTCCCTCACCTCTATGACCACATATGGGAGGTTAATAGGGATGCTTTATTTGGGCATGAATTAAAATTCAATTCTCTTCAACAAGCAATTATTGAGTGTTCCCTATGTGGCAAAGATGTTGGATGCTGTAGAGGATACAAGAGAAGGAGGAATCAGGGTCCTTGTCTTTCATTTGGGGAAATGAGATATAAACATATGAATGAATAAAACAGAAGGGAACGTAAAATCAAGTGCAGGAATGAACTGTATAAACAATAAATGCTCTAAAAGCACTTCCAAGATAGATCAGGAACTCTGAAATGTCTTTCCAATCACAACACTGCATCCTTTGACCTCTCCATGTTTAATCCACTTGAATCACACTTCACTCTCATTGTCTCAGTTCCTTATTAAGTCACCCAGTCCAACAATCTGGTTCTTGCCTTACTTTCTTCCCTTCCAACTCTTGAAATGCTTAGCCATTTCAATAATGCTCCTTCATATTTGAAACCAAAGATAGTTTGTGTTTTTCAGGGAGGTTTTTTGTTTCTGGTTTTGTGTGTGTGTTTTGTATTTGCTGCTTTTTTTCTGCCTTGCTAATTCCCAACCTTGGGAAATATAGCATCTATTTCTTTTGATTAGACATTCCCAAATGTCTGAAAAAAAAACTGAGACCTATCTGTCTGGGTCCAATATGGAAATGTATTTTTCTGTTGTTGTATACATAGTTGCTCTGTATAGTTGTTATTACAAAATAACTCATCTTCACTCTCATTATCACATTCTCCACAGAGGTTATCTGAAATCTTCATTTTTTTAGGTCCCCAACTTTAAGAAGATTAAGGCCATCCTTTTTTGCTCCTCTAACATTTCCACACCTTCACCCATCATTACCTCTTTCCCTCTGGTGTTGGAGTGAAAAATCATTCTCTTTCTCAAGCTAACTCTTCCACCTATATCCTTGACCTTACCTCACATCTTCTCCTTGACGTTTTTCTAGGAATCATCCTTTTTCTCCTATATCTTTCTGTCTCCTTTCTAATGGCTCTTTCTCCTGGAGATCACCCTAGCCTTTTAAACAAAAAAGTCCCTTCCTTTGAACCTTTTAACTGTCTCCACTTCCTCACCACCCACTCACTCTTCAAACCCTTGCAGTATGACTTTCCTTCCCACTATTCTGCTGAAAATGTGCCCCCCCCCGCAAAGACACTGATTAACTAGTTGCCCAATTCTGATTTTTGTCAGTTGCTATCCTATTCTCTGCAACATAACTCTACTGAACAATTCTTCTTGCTTGATACTTTCCTTTTGTCATATGATGTTGCATGCTCACGTTTTTATATCTTGCAGCTACTCTTCTGTTTCCTTAGGCACTTCTGGCCCCTTTATAATGAATGCGGCTGTCTCTCAGGCCTTTAGCCTTACTCTTTTCTTTCTACATTCTCTCTTAGTAATCCCATCTACTCTAATAGGTTCAATTATTAGATATGCACCAATGATCTTAAAATATACATCTCTGTCCTTGACCCCTCTCCAGATCACAGTAATGCACTGATAAGTAGTAAATATGTCCACTTGGATATGCTGCAAATCCTTCAATAGTAATACTCAAAATTGAATTTATAATCTTAAAAAAAAGCTACCCCTCTCTTTCTATTTTTTTTTTTTTGGTGAAACCATCTAGCTAAACAAGGCTTAAAACCTCATACCTATTTTTGAGTATTTCCTCTCCCTCACTTCCAATCATTTTCCATATCCTGTCAATTCTGTGTGATACCTCTGTGCATCTGTCTGTCCTTTCTACTCTGACTACGACCAGTATGGCTCAAATTCTCCTCACATCGTACTTTGACTACTAAAACGGCCTCTTAACTAGTATTCCTTATTTGTCTTTTCTTCCTCTAACTCTTTTTTCCTATAGTTGCTTACAAAAATCTTTACTTGTACACGACACTCTTGTAACTCCCTTTAGTTGCTTTTTAAAGATTACTGAACATAGTATAAATTTCCTAATTCTGGCATTAAAGGCTCTCTATGACTTCTCTGACTTAGGAGTTCTAAGCTCAGGGACACTTTCCCCTTTCACATACATTACGTTATAGTAAAACCAAACTATTCCATGTTCTTTTCTTGTTATCTCTTTTCCTGTGCTCCATACCATCACATGACTGGAATATACTTTTCTCCTCTCCTTCATCTGTTGATATTTATCCATTTTTTTGTTTTGTTTTGTTTTTGTTTTTTTTTCCTCCAAAATTTTATTTTAGACTCAAATGCCAGAATATAAATAGAGAATAAAGAAAAGAAACAAAAAATATCATAAATTTAAACATTGGAGCTTAAACAAAAAGTTAGAAAGAAATAAAAGCATGTTATGTGCATAGCAGAACATGAGAGGATTTAAAATATGTAACAATAAATTTTCATTTCAAGGAAGTCTATATAATAAATAATACTCGTGTTGAGAATTGTCCATTTTTTCTTTGCTTCCTTGTGAGTTTTCTTTTGTTCTTTGCTGTGTACTTTTTTTACTTTGTTCTTTTTTTCTCTCCCCTCCAACCCCCCCGCCAGAAATCCATAATAAAGTTTAGATATGTTTCTCTATAGCTATAAATATATACATACCTTCCCCCACCCCCTAGAAGGCTACAATAAAGTTTAGATATATTTCTTCATAGCTACAGATATATACATACATATAGACATATACATTCCCAAACCTATTCTACTCCTGATCTTTGTTTTATGAATATGTATATCTCTTGTTTCCTATCCTCCTGCCTCCTCTACTTTACTTTTACCCACTACCTTACCCTCCTCTGACTTGCCTACGCCCCTCCAAGGATCCCTCCCCTATCCTCCCATTCCCATAAATCTAAACACCCTTCTATACCCCATTTACCTATTTTCTCACCCTCCCCTCTAAAGATCCCTCCTTTGTCCTCTCCCCGGCTCCCTATGCACATATCATTTTATTTCTTCTGAATTTAGAAGACTTCTATACTCTTTTAAATATATATGTATTTTTCCCTTTTATACCCATTCCTGATGAAAGTAGGTAACCAAAATTGCCAGCCTTCCTCCCCTATCTAATTCCTATGTATTAATTCTTCCTCTTGCATCTCATTTGTATAAAATAATGACTTTTTAGCTGTTCCTAAATGGTTTTACTTTTCAAATTCATATCATGCCCAGGTTTTAGCCAATCTTTTTTATGGACTACCCAATTATTAATAAGAATCTTAGACATAAATTTTATGTTTTACATATATAAAAACCAAACAGTTCATCCTTATGGATCCCTTATAATCATTCTTTGTTATGTACCTTATATGTATATTGGTTTTTGTATGTCAAATTGTCTATTAAGTTGGTTTTTTTTAAACAAAGTTTTGAAAATCCGAGAGTTTATTAAATGTCCATTATTTTTTTTTATTCAAGATGATAGTTAAGGAGCAGCTAGGTGGCGCAGTGAATAGAGCACTGGCCCTGGAGTCAGGAAGACCTGAGTTCAAATCTGGCCTCTGACAATTAACACTTAGTAGCCATGTGACCTTGGGCAAGTTACTTAACCCCAATTGCCCCGCCCTCCCCCGTCCAAAAAGCAAAACCAAAACAAAACAAAGATAATAGCTAATTTTGCAGGGTAGGATTTTTTTTGGCCAGAGTCCCAGTTCTTTTGCTCTTCTATATATTGTGTTCCAAGACCTATGGTCCTTTAATGTTTCTGCTGCTAGGTCTTATATAATTCTAATTGTGGCACCATCATATTTAAATTGCTTTAATCTTGATGCTTTTAATATTTTTTTCCTTGAGCTGGGGATTTCAGAATCTGACTATGATGTTTCTGTGAGTTTTCTTCATAGGATCTATTTTAAGTGTTGATAGATGGATTTTTTTTCTATTTCTACTTTCTAATGCTTCCGGACAATTTTCTTCAATTATTTCTTGTATTATTGTATCAAGATTCTTTTCTTTATCATAACTATCAGTTCAATTATTTTTATATTTTATCTTCTTGATCTATTCTCCAAATCTGTTGTTTTTCTTATGTTTCACTTTATCTTCTAATTTTTCATTACTCATATTTTATTTAATCATTTTTTGATCTCTTATAATTTCCCTGGCTTCACTTTGCCCAATTCTAATTTTCAAGGTGTCATTTTCTTCTTTAAGATTCTGGATCTCCTTTTCTAATTGGTTGACTTTCCTTTCATACCCTGCTATAAAGTCTGTTATAAACAACTAGGATCTATACCTTATCAGAATATAAGATATTTAAGTGAAGAGACTTACATTATTTTGCTTTTTATATCTAGTGCCCAACATATGACATGTGCTTAATAAATGTTTGTTGAGTTGAATTGAATCAAATAATTGTTATCTAGTTAGCAAAATCTTTTTCATGCACATAAGACAGGGATTAGGGATCAAAATATCAGGAGTCAACTTCACACTAGAATTTCCAAAAACTCCATGGGCCTAATTTCCACAAAATCAAAAAATATTCAATTGCTTAACATTTACTGAGCTCCACAGCATATTAAAGACTGTGTACAGTATATAGAAAAGCAGGCTCTGCTCTCAATGAACTTTTACTTTTAAAAACCAATAAAGCAGGTAACAGGAATCCTCAATTTTCTCTAGCCTTCATTCCATGATATAAGTTCATCATAACCTCTCTCATCAATGCCCATGATTTCAATGATCACCTCTACGCAAATGACTCCAAACTCTATCTCCTGAACTCTAGTACTATATCATTAATGGTTTGCCAATCATCTCAATCTGGATAGCATATAGAAATATCTAACTCAGCATGTCCAAAGTAGGATTTATTCTCTTTTCCTCTAAACTTCATCTTTATCCCAACTTCCCCTTTGCTGCTATTGAGGGCATCATTGTCCTCCTGGTTCTCTCAAGTTTGCAAGTGGGAGTTATTTTTTACTCTTTCTTCTCTCTCATCCATCATAATCTAAATAGGAAAGCTAAATTGTGTATTAGGCAAGATGACTTACTTTGGGGATTCACGGAGAAATAAGATGTCCTTTAAGAACATTTTTGCCATTCAATAGCCTTGGAATTGGAGAAAGGAGTGAGAGACAAGTGATGACAACCAAGCAGTCGTTCTTAATCTGGGGTTTGTGAAATTGTTTTTTTTTTTTTTAAGAAACATTTTGACAACCACATTTCAGTATAATCAGTTTCCTTTGTGATGCTCTGTGTTTTACTTTATGCGTTTAAAAACAATATTCTGAGGAGTCCATATGCTTTAGTAGACTGCCAAAGAAGTCTATGACACAAGAAAGGTTAAAAATCTCTGCACCAGAGGAAGTATACCTTCTTTATAAGACTATTCATCACAAGGATATTATCACAAGGCTCTAGGCCAGTTGAAGAATAGTAATAAAATTTATTTTAAAACTGCTCATTTATTTTAAAATTTATTGAAGAATTGCAATGAGATATAGGAAATCCTTGCACTGCCAGCTTGATCTCTGACAGGGGTGAATGCTTTGCATGTGGCTGCACAGTGGATTACCTCATTATGAATCATTACTGTGAGAGCCAAAAGTCTCAAATAATGTCACGTAGGGGTTTGAAAAACCCAAGATGGTCAGCATGCAGCATAGCATGACAGAGGAATATGAACTGAGCTTAGGTTCACCACATTGCCTGGCGCATAGTAGGCATTTAATAAATATTTAATGATTGACTGATTGAATGTGTAGGTGACATCCTAAGTTGTCACCCTCTTTGGATTTTGGTGTAGATACAATATAGGAAGTAGTAAATTGGGTTTGTATATAGAACTTTTGCTATTTGAGACTAGAATTTTGTTTTCCAGTGGGGTGGGGGTAGGGGTGGGGAGGTGGAAGGTAAGACAGAGAGAAAATAAATACTTATTTAAAAAAAATTAAATTTAGGGGGTGGCTAGGTGGCACAGTGAGTAGAGCACCAGCCCTGGAGTCAGGAGGACCTGGGTTCAGATCTGCCTCAGGCACTTCATACACATACACACACACACACACACACACACACACACACACACACACACACACGCCATGTGACCTTGGGCAAATCACTTAACCCCAATTGCCCTCCCCTCCCCCCTCAAAAGCAAAAAGAAAAAAAAAGAAATTTATTTTTAAAAATTAGGGAGAATACATAAACAAATCAGGAGCAGTGAAGGAGACACTATTGACAATTATGGATGAGAAGAGTTCTTGAATATACAACAGAGGTTATCATAGGGATAAAATGGAAAGTTTGTCACAAACAAAACCAATGCATTTAGAATCAGAAGGGAAATAGTTAACTGGGGGGGGAAGTATTTGCAGTAAAATTTTCTATAAAGAAAAGTCTGGTATCCAAGATATATGGGGAATTGATACAAGTATATTAGAATAAAAGTTAATCCCTAATAGATAAATGTACAAAGTCTATAAACAAAAGGTTCTCAAAAGAAATTCAAGTTATCAACTTGTACATGAAAAAAGCTCCAAATAACTAATAATAACAGAAAAATGCACATTAAAAACAATTCAGGCTACTCTTCACATCTATCAGATTGGTAGAGTGACAAAAAAGGAAACTAATAATGGTTGGAGGGACTGTGGGATGACAGGCATACTTCTTTGAACTGATCTAACCAATATAGAAAATTGGAATAGTATCCCAAAGTTACTAAATTGTGTGTAGCCTTTAGCCCAGAAATACCACTATTAGTGATCCATCCCACAGAGATCAAATATAGAGTAAGGACTCTTTTACTTATTTGTTATAAAGGATGGCTTTTATTTAAGGAAGATAGTGATTGACAGTGATACCCTCCAAAAAGAAATGTCAATCAAACACTTAAAAGTACATAAGTGTACAATAGAGGTCATGCGAACAACAAGATGGTAAAACAGATATTTTCTTTGGTTCCTACTAACTCTTAAGAAAAAAAACCAACACCAACAAACAACTCCACAAGAATTATGTAGCATCAGTAAAACAACTACATACGCCTAAAGACAAGAGAGCAAAAAGCCCAACAAGGGTTTAGTCGTATGAATTAACACTAAAGGAGGCTAATCCTTAAGGTGGCTCACTCCTCCATCCTCCCCAACCAGTGTCCATTCTCTAGGAACAGGACATACAAACCAAGGTACAAGTTTATGCTTAAGACAAATATCAGTCTTCTTCTCCTACGGGAACTCTGCTAATATATACTACCCTCTGCTTATATCCAACCACGTTGTAATAAGCAGCAGACACTGATTCCGACCAGCCATCTGAAGACATGGGGGTGGAATCAGGTTTCCTTTTGCCTGAAGTGTTAAGGAAAGTCTATGACTGCAAAGACTGCTTACAACACCCACTATATTCTCTCTCAACCCTGAAAAAGTGATTGAAATTGATTCTGCCCAACTAGAGATAAGCAGAGAGATTTGGGGTGGAAGGGGAGCAGGAGGTCAATGTGAAAGGCTGCTAAAGGAAAGATGACTAAAATCCACGTGGGACCAGTCCTGTTACTCCAAAACACTACTTTGGGCAAGGACCAAGTCTGGTGAAGAATAAATTCTACAACATAAAAGGAAAATGAAGCAGCTCTCAGTTCAACATTATGGAGTAGAGGAAGACTTTGGAAAGTAACAGAGGATTATAAAGAAAAAAAGGCTAAAAACACCGAAGATTTCAAGAGAAAAAGAGCTATAGTAAAAGGAGACAAATTGAGAGGATAATAAAATTCAAAGGAAGGATGAATTATAAAATATCTAAAGTATTACTAGCTTCTCTAAATAAATGTTATTAAATAAAAGAAGTTGAACTAACATCTGCTGAAAAACAATCTTATGGAATCAGAAGGCAGCCTGGAAAAGCCAGTAGGTTCACTAATGTATCTCCTAATTTATAATGTAAGCCAATCACATTGTAAGGGAGGAGCTATGACACAATGGCTTATCCTCTTTTAGTGACATACACCTATCAGAATTATCTTTATTATTATGAAAAATTTTCTTTAAAAGCCGAATACTCAGGGCTGGTCCCAGTGGCCAGTCCATCAACAGTCAAGGTAGTTTCTACCCTGATATTTTTTAATAAACTCCTTTTAATTTTCTCATCCTGAGTTTTGCCTCTTTTGTCAGGGAAAAAGGCCTAATCAGAATTTTCATTTTAATAGGAAAAATGACAAGACTTGGCAACAGACTGGATATGTGAAGTGAACATGAGAGAGGAGTCAAAGATGATACCAAGATTGTGACTCCAGGAGACTGGAAGGATGGTGGTGTTTTTCAAAGTAACAGGAAAGACTGTGACCAATAAGATGATCCTCACAAATCTCTCTATGTGCTAAAGATAAAGACAAAGATAAAGAAATTATGTGCTAAAGATAAAGACAAAGATAAAGAAATTATGTGCTAAAGATAAAGACAAAGATAAAGAAATTATGTGCTAAACATAAAGCAACTTGAGCTTGCTCCATGGACCAGAACACCAGGAACCCAAAGGTTAAAAAAAAAAACCCAAAAGTCCATGAATTAACACTTACCTTGAGCTCCTTGTAGCACCCCCACCCCACTGTTTATCATGCTGCCAGCAGTGAGACTGCATGGGCCAACCTGACCCCTGGGCTTATGACAGAATGCAATCTGGTCCCTCCTCACTCTTTCCAGTGCAGTTGAAATCTAAGTTTAAACTGTAGAAATTTGCTGAGGCTGTGATAGTGCCCTGCCAGCACTCTGTGCTGCAAAAGATGTCTGTAAGACAGGAGAGGAACAGAGAGAAAGGAGCAGGACAGATGTGTCTAGGCTTGAAATGGAGCTCAACTTCATACTCAAGCCTTCCCCCTCCTCCCAAAACTTTGGAAATTCAAATTGTAAATGACAGAAATCAACCCCAGTTACAACAGTATCAGTGTGGCAGAGTGCTGAACTGTGGCAGAGAACTGAGGAAGTGAGGCAATGAGTAAAGGGCTATGCAGAGCCAAGCAGAACTCTACTAAACATGAGGGGAAAATTTCAGCATACAGTTAGGGCCATTTCTGTTTCCCCAAAAGTCAGTTGGGGTAGATAGAGACCTAGGCTGGTGAACTGTGAATTGCCCAGTGTGGGACGAGTTGGAGATACTATGAGTCCAGTACCCAGGGAAAACATCATCAGAGGGGAGGGAAATAATAAGTAATAAGAGAAAATAAAGAAAAAAGATTGAAATTACCTGAGATCTCAGGAGGAAGAAAACTCAAAGACCTTGAGCATAAAAAGATGAACCAACAGAGAAAACACTGATAACCAAAGGAAACATGTCCTCCAGATCTAGTAAAAGACTTCAGTATCTATTAATGAATGCTATAAAACAAAGGAAAATAACTCACCACTTGATAAGATAGAGGATCTTGTGAAATTTGAGAGAAACATGAAATTACAACACGTTTCTGTGTGTCTTAAAAGAGAAATCAGAATTATGAGAGCAGAATTTATGACCTGCACAGAAGAAATAACTGGAGGAATAGGAAAACTTGAATCTGTGATTGCAAGTCTCACCAAAGAAACAAAAGAGAAAACTGTTTGGGAATGCAAACACACATAAATGAAGAACATAGAAGAAGGGAAGCAAAAAGCAATAACGCTCAAAGAAAATATGTTCTCCATTCAAGCAAAACACATTGATCTTGAAAACAGATGCATACAGACAAGCTAAGGATTACAGGTCTCCCAAAGAATACAAGTTAAAAGACCTAAACACTATAATACAAAAAATAATGCAAGAAAACTGCCTAGAACTATAAGACCATGGAAAAAGAAATACCAATTGAAAGAATCCATAGATTGTTTCTAGGAAAAAAACCCCCAACTCAAGGCTACAAACTCCAAGATGCATAGTGATTAAATTTAACAATTTAGATCAGAAACAACAAAGTCTGGAAGTAACCTGGAGAAAGACATTCAAATACAAAGTAAAGAAAATTCTGCATCAATCAGAAAATGCAGGAAGTAATGGAATAATGTGTTCCAAAGAGAATGGGGCTTAAGATGTAGCCCAACATGACCTATGCTGAAAATCTGAGCTTAACTATAAGTGGAAAAGATGAATGTTCAATAATAAAGAGGTTTTTGAAATATACTTAGAACGAAAACCAGACCTAAAGAAATTTGTTTCTTGAATATCTCAGACAATAGAAAATCAGGAGGAGTGAATGAATGCAGCAATGTAGCATAACAACAGTAACAGTAATGGAGTCACAGCAGAAAGAAAATTCTTTGTAAATACACACAAGGAGAGAGAAGGTAAAAGTGGAAATAAAACATCAGGTGGAGGTAATGGTGGAAAAGTAGGCCTTAGCTATTATGGAATAGAACCTTGTGATACCTAACCTACAGGTAAACAGATATACATATATATGTATATGTATAGCATGTATATATATACAATATGTATATATGTATAGATAGATATGTGTGTATGCATAAATATCTAGGATTATATTATAAAATGGGAAGGAGGGGAAAAGGAGAGAGGGAAGTGTGTGATATGTTCTGGTCGAACTGAGAACTAGCAATGAGCAAATGGTGATACCTTTGGCTTCTCAGAAAAAGAAGAATCTGCAGGACAGTAGGTTAAGAGAAGGAAGGGAGGACTTAAAAGGGAAGGGAGAGTGATGCCATGTTTTGGTGGTGGGTGAGGTTCCTCTGATACATGTTCCTATGGGTAAAGAGAGATGGAGACAATGTGCTGGGTGTGGTCTGTGGAGAACTGGTGCTTAAAATGACAATTTGTCTATGAGGGGGTTGTGGAGTTAGAATAGCTAGGGGTAACTGGCTTCTGAGGGAGGAGGAGCATATAAACCAAGGGAGGAGATTTTGAGGCAAATGGGATATCATTTTGAGGCAAAAGGTAATCAAAAAGAGAGCACAGGTCAGTGGTGGGCTCCATAATAAGGGATATGGGCAAAGGGAGTCCTGCCACGGGGGCAGAGTCTTGGAACCACAACAAATGTTGTGGGGTTGTTTTTTTGTTTTGTTTTGTTTTTTTTCTTTTTCTGGAACCAAAGCACAATAGAAAAAGGGAATCCACAGGACAAATTATATAAGACATTGACAGAAACTGCTCAGAGGGGAGAATGCAGAATGGCTGCCTTGGAAATTTTGATTCTATGAGGAATGCAGAGAATAAAGAGGGACTAGATGAGTATAGAGATCATGTACAAGAGAATAAGGGTCTAGAGTACACAGAAAAGATAGCTAACAAAGAAAGTAAAGGTGAGAAGTATTTTCTGTAAAGAGGTACCAAAAAATAAAATTTAAACAACTAATGAATACAATTAGTTGAACAGGAGGAGAGGAAGAAGGAATCCATTTGACTGAGAGAGGAAAAAAAGAAATAATTTGATAAAATCAAGAAAGATAAAGGAATCAATAAGCAAAACTCCAAAGGGATAAAGGGGTAAGAAATGGTAGGGGAGGCTGGGAATGAAGAGAAAAGCATTAGTAGGAATAGGGCCATTAAAAAAAAAAAGATTAAGGGCCAGCTAGGTGGTGCAATGAGTAGAGCGTCAGCCCTGGAGTCAGAAGGACCTGAGTTCGGATCTGACCTCAGACACTTAATGCACATACAAATAAAAACCTAGCCCTGTGGCCTTGGGCAAGTTACTTAACCCCAATTGCCCTCCAAATAGCAAAAAGCAAAAAAAAAAAATTAAGCTAAAGTAACTGGAGAGAGACAATATTGCATTTATAGCTGAAGAGAATGAAAAAATCATAACTTGAAAAAACTTCCAAATGTGAGATAAATAGAGGAAAATATAAACCCAACACAACTTTAAATGTGAATGGATTAGGCAATTCAATAATATGAAGGAAAAAGAGAAACTGGATAAAAAAAGGACAAAACAAAACCCTACAATCTATTGTCTATAAGAAACACATTAAAAAACATACACAAAATAAAATATGATATGGAAAAAATTTGCTATGCATCAGATGAACCCCCAAAAAGCAGAAGTTGCAATCATGCAATCTGATAAAGCAAAACTAAAAAAACAAAAACAAAAACAAAAAGGGATAAATAAGAAAACCACATTATGGTGAAAACAATCACAGACAACAAACCAATATAATAATAAATGTATATACTCTTAAGTGTCTTAGCATTCAAATTTATAAAAGAAACATTAACTGAACCATAAGAACACACACATATATTAATATAACACTGGTAGGAGACTTCAATGTCCTTCTCTTTGGAAAAGTCTAACAAAGATAAATGAAGGGGAAAAGATAGAACCAAACAAACTGCTGGGGAAACAAGAGGTAGAAGACTTAAGGCATCTTCTAAATGGGCTTGAAAACGAATATACATATTTCTCAGCACCACATGGAATTTTTACAAAAACTGATTGTGTATTACTTAAGGCACAGAGATATGGCAAACAAATGTAGAAAGGCAGAAATAGTCAACATGTGATCTGCAGACCACAATACAAAATAAAGTCACTGGTCCAGGGACCACAAACAAAAGAAAAAGACCCATATGGAAACTTAACAATGAAATCCTCGATAATGAATGGTCAAAGAACAAATCATAGAAACAAGGAAAACGTGAAAGAAAATAGTAATGATGAAACAACATAAAAACATTTCTGGGATGAAACTAAAACAGTATTTAAGGAAAATGTCATATCCCTACAAACGTAGTTTAACAAAATAGAAAAAAGAGATTAATAAACTGAATGTGCATTTAAACAATTAGAAAGCCAACAAATAAACAAATCTAAAAGAAACTCAAAAGAAAAGAATAAAAAATTAGAGAAGAAATAGACAAATTAGAAATTAAAAAATAAAGGAATGAGGGGCGGCTAGGTGGCGCAGTGAATAGAGCTCCGGCCCTGGAATCAGAAGGACCTGAGTTTGGAGCCGGCCTCCGACACTTAATCCATACAAACAAAAACCTAGCCGTGTAACCTTGGGCAAGTTACTTAACCCCAATTACCCTAAAGGGGCGGCTAGGTGGCGCAGTGAGTAAGAGCGCTGGCCTCGGAGTTTGGATGACCCGAGATCAGATCCGGCCTCAGAAAATGAGCACCCACACATAAATAATGACTAGCCGTGTAACCTTAAGCAAGTTACTTAACCCCAATTGCTCTAAAAATAAAGAAAGAAAGAAAGAAAGAAAGAAAGAAAGAAAGAAAGAAAGAAAGAAAGAAAGGAATGATAAGTAATACTAAAAGTGGTTCTTTCAAAAGATATTAAGTGATAAGCATTTAGCTAATCTGATTAAAAAGAGGGAAGAAAATCAAATCAACAAAATAGCAAATGAACTAGATGAAATCACAACAAAATCAGAAGAAAAAGAATCATCATCTTATGCATAGTTACATGCTAATAAAATTGAGAGCAAAAAGAAATGTAGGAATATCTGCAAAAATATAAAATACTCAAACTATAAGAAGAGATAGAAATTTAAATAATCCAATTTCAGAAAATAAAACAAAAAATTTAGCAGTAAAGGATCTACCAGAGGTGGGGGAAATTCCTGGTCCTAATGGATTCACAGAAAAAAATCTTCAAACTTTTAAAGAATAATTAATATAAAAACTTCAAAAATTATTCTCACAAAAAGGGAGAAAGTAACCTTCCAAAATCTTTTAATGAGTAAGAAATTATAGTCCTAAGGCCTAAACTAGGGAAAGAATAAGCACAAACAGAAAACTATAGGTCAATGTCTTTTAAAAAAATCTTTTCCAATATATACATTGATTTATCTAAGAAATGATGCATTATAATCAAGTGGAACTTGCAAATATGCTTCAGCATTAGAAAAGCAATCAACATAACCAATAACATTAATAACCAAAACCTGCAAAACCACATATTTATCTCAACAGACTTTGACAAAGTATAACATTCTTTTATGCTAAAAAAAAAAAAACACCACCACCCTAAAAATATAGGAATAGAGAGATCTTTTTAATATCATTAAAAAGTATCTACCTAAAACCAAAAGCAAGCATCACATGCAATGGTGATACACTAGAATCTTTCCACATAAATCCAGGTAGAAAGCAAGGATATCCTTAAATATTTTTTAAAAAATATTTAATAACAAAATGTTAAAAAATAAAGATATTCTTAAATATTATTTAATATAGTTCTACAAATACTAGCAATAAGAGAAGAGAAAGAAATTAAAGGCATAAAGATAAATAAGAAGAAACAAAACTATTCTTATTTATTGATGAATATTTGGAAAATCCTAAGGAATGAGAAAAGGTAATAATTCAGAAAACAGTTTCAGCAAAATTGCAGACTAAAAAATAAACCCTCAAAAATCAATTGTATTTCTATATAACAATAATAAAATCCAAGAAGCAATAATAAAAAGAAAGGAAAATCCTATGACAAATAACAACAAATTGTAAAAAACAAATCTGGAAGTCAACCTTCCAAAACAAACAAAAGACCCATATAGATTCAATTAAAAAGTGCTACTTAAAGAAATAAAGCATAAATTAAATAGCTGGAAGAATATTTAGTGCTCATGGGTAGGCCATGCCAATATAATAAAAAGACAATACAAGCATAGCTAATTTAGACTTTTAATGCTGTACCAATCAAATTACTAAGGGGATACTTTATAGATCTATTATAGAACTTTACACTTTTATATAAAATAATAATAAAATTCAATCAAAAAACCAAAAGATCTAGAATATCAAGGGAAATGATGAAAAGAGGTAGGGATGAAGGGGAGATAGCACTTTTAGACCACAAAGTATTTTACAAAATAGCAGTCATCAAAACCACATATGATTGGTTAAAAAACAGAGAGATGAATACAACAGCACACAAGGAAGAATCAGAAAAAAAAATCAATCACTCAGTGTCTGATAAAAAGGAAAGCACAAACTACCTATGAAAAACTCTTATTTGATTAAAAAAATTTGAGAAAACTATAGTCATCTGCTAGAAATTAGGTTTAGACCAAAGCCTTGTACCATATTCTATAATATATTCTAAATGGACATGAAACCTTAATATTCAACATCACACTATTAAAAAAAAAGATTTAGAGGAACATACTATATACCTCTCACAACTATGGGTAGGATATATATTCCTAACCAAACAGGAGATAGTGGCAATTACAAAAAATAAAATAGATGACTTTGATCACATGAAACAGAAAAGCTTATGCACAGTCAAAATGTACCCAGAAGAGAAGGGATTAAGTGGTGAAAAATATCTTCATATCAAATTTCTCTAAGAGGGTTTGGTGTCTAGGACACATGCACACACATACACACTTATATATGTACAAGACTAATAGTCATTCCCCAAAAGACAAGTGGTCAAAGTATATAATAAATAATTCTTTTTTTTACAAAGTATTTACAACCACATGAAATAATGTTCCAAATTACTATTAATAAGAGAAATATAAAGATAAAAATCCCTAGGTCTCACTTCACATTCTGAAAATTGATAATAACAAAAAATGGCAATAGTCAGTACTGGTAGGGTTGTGGAATAATAGGTACATTAATACACTGTTAGCAGAACTATGAAATAGTACAATCGTTTTGGAAAAGAAGTTGAAATAGTGCTAATAAAAAGGCCAAAATGTTCATACCTTTTGAATCAGAGATTCCATTACTTGGTCTTATACACCAAGAAAGTCATTCATTGATAAGATGAAAGTCCCCATATACAGCAAAGTATTTATAGCAGCACTTTTTGTAATAGCAAAGAATTGGAAACAAAGTAGATGCCTATTGTCTGGGGAATGGTTGGACAAATTGTGGCATATGAATGTAAAGGAATGTAGCTATACTAAGAAATTATATATGTGATGAATACAAAGAAGCACAGAAAGACACAAGACTTGATGCAGAATGAAGTAGAGCCAAGGAAACAATGTGACTACAACAATACAGAATGCTGCTGAACTCAGCCACTATCGAGCCATTTGGTAAACTGCTTTTTCAACGAGAGAAGGGCAGACTTCCCTCTGGTCCCCAATCCCTGTCCTGGTTATTCCTCTGCAGGCTTCAGACATGGCTAGAAGCTGAAACTGAGACCCTGCTCTATTCCTGTGGTCTGAAGCACATTATTAAGCTGCTTGCTATTAGAATTTTTTCCTTTCTCAGTTTAATGCCTAACGACTTTGACCACTCAGTCTGAAACACCACCTCTGGGCACATGCACCCTCATCAGTCCTCTCTATATTTGTAACCTGGTGTTGGGTAGAAGACAAAACTATCTACCCAGTACTATTTCAGTGTCTCAGTGTGTGTCTGAGACCTCCTCTCTCCTAGTCCACAGTCTTTCTCTGGGTGCTAGAGTGCCCCACATAACCACTTTTGAACAGATTCTGTCCCCACTGTATCCCTTAAATCTCTCCCCCACTTAATCTCGTAGAGCTGTGTAGAAAACTTTGAAGTTCAAACACAGGAGTTAAGAGAAATATAAAAAAGATAAATATAAATAAATAATCATGAGACACCAAACAAGGATAAAGTGCTTACATTCTAACATGGGAAGATGATAAACATGTCCGCTTTGAATTCTATTATCATCTGGGGGAGTCTAATAAGACAGAATGAATGCCTGGAGTAGTTCTATTATGTCTTGATAATATTAGAATGAAAATGAGAGGAGTAGAGTAATACACTGGACTGAGGAAAAGGGAAAGTGACATGAAAGTTAGGAAGATTATCTCATATAATCAGACTTTGTAAGTAGGCATTTATATAAACAAGAAAGAGGGGATGGCTCACAATTGAACCTTACTCTCATTTGAAATGGTCATGTGAGAGAAAGATATACAGCTGGGTATGGAAAGGGAATAAATAAGAAAAGTGAATTAAAGGAAAGATAGGTTAAGGGATGGTTTAGTTCTAAGCAAAATAGACTCTAAGGATGCACAAAAACATTTCTAACTCTTTTTGAAGTGACAAAGCATGAAAATCTGAGGAGGTGGCATAAAATTAGGAAATGGATGAATAAGTCATAGTATATAAATATGATAGGATACTATTGTTGTAAGAAACAAAAGAGATTATTTCAGCAAAAGCTGGGCAAACTTATATGAACTGATGTAAAATGAACAGAAGAAAAAGGACTAGGGTCCAAGGAACTCAAGAGGAGAGGACAATGCTGAATTATCAAGTCGAGGTTTGAAAGACAGCAAAGTATTCAAGAGCAAGGTTAATGCCTGAGAAAGTACTGGGGGAATGGAAGGATTGGAGGTCACAGTGAAGGCAAAGGATAGCTGTAAGAGGAATCAAGGATAGAGTGTGAAGGGAGGAGCAGATGATAAGAAATTAAGGTCAGATTAGGGAAATATGAAAGTTCTTAATAAACACAAATAGGTGACAAAACTTTTCCTATTTTGTTAAAACATGATAATTTACTTAGAAAACCTAAGGAATCAGCAAAGAAAGTAATGGAGATAATTGGCTCAGCAAAAATTTGGGCTATAAAATAAACTCACAAAATCGAATATGTTTACAAATAATTTTTAAAAAATTCAGAAAGCAATAATAGAAAGAAATGTCCCACTGAAAATAACTATAAAATGCAAAAAAAACATCTGGGAGTCAATCTACCAAAGTAAATTTAATACCTATATAGAGACTTAGTTATAAATGGTTGTTAAGGAGGAAAAATAGCTTAATGGGTTACTCAATGATCATTGCTGGGCTGTGACAAAATAATAAAAATGAGAATGCTGCCTAAGTAAATCCAAAGATTTAGAGGTATGGCAATCAAACTACCAAAAGCATACTTTGTAAAGCTGGATAAAACAATAATGAAATTGATTTGGAGGAACAAAAGATATACAATATCACGGGAAATAATGGAAAAAAAAGGTAGGAATGGAGGGGAAATTGCATTTCTACATGTCAAGCAATCTTATTAAGCATCAATTGTCTAAACAATTTGGTACTGGCTTAAAAAATAGAAAAGAAAATCAATGTAACAGACTAGATGACAAAAATACAAGTGAATGCAATAACCCAGTGTTAGATATACCTAAAATAAATATTTCCCTAGGAACATACTCTCTACTTCATAAAAACTGCTGGAAAAACAAGAAAGCAGTCTGGCAGAAATTGGGCTTATATCAACATCAACTATTTCCCACAAAATATTCAAAACGGATACATGCCCTACATGTTAAAGATCATACCATACAAAATTAGAAAGCAAGCAGATGATATGCTTTTCACAGCTATGGGTAGAGATGAATTCTTATCCTAACAAGGAATATAGCCAGTTACAAAATATTTTTTAAAAATAATAATTTTGATCAAACAAAAGTGAAAAGCTTGGAAAAATAACATTAACCTAGCAACCTATTTGAGATACGAAGGGAATCTGCCTCTTACGAAAAAAAATTTTCTATCAAATATTGCTAGTAAAGGTTTGACATCCAAGACAGACAGACAATTAGCAGAAATATGTAGACCAAAAGCTATTCTCCAATGGTAAGAGGTCAAAGGATATGAACAGATATCTAAAGAAAAGCTATTAAACACCATATGAAAGGAAGTTTCAAGAAAAATGCAAATGAAAACCAGAAAGCTGGAAAAAAGACAAAACATGGGAACAGTCAATGTTTGAAGTATTGTAGAAGAACAGAAACAAAGTATAAAGAAACAGACAGGAAACACTATTAAGCCACTAAATTTTGAAGGTGGTTCTGTGAATATAACCCTGCTTTGAAGCACTCCCCACGGACCTCTTGGTCCTACCCTTTTTAATTCTTAAAAAGACCAGTCTGAATTAGGCTTCCAATGTAGATTCTGACAAGTTTTAGTCTAAGAGCTGAGATTATGGCATGAAAATATCAATGTCAGCAACTGAAAAGATAAAAATGTTTAGAGAGTAAAGAAGAGACCCTTTCTATAAGTACTGGTAGCTATAAGTGCAACGTCAATGCCTAAGTTCTAAATTTTAGGACAAACAACCTAGAAGTAAATAAAATGGAAAAATTCAAGATGGTATGCTTGAATAGAAGACAGACAGGTAAATCTGGGGAAAAAAATTGGAAATTAATGGTTCCTGCTTGTACTCTTAGTGCTTACTGCCCAAAATGGGGAGAACATAATGAACTTTGGTTTACTAAGTTGAGAGAAATGATTCATTGAGGACACCTACTCAAACTCTAATCAGTATTCCTCAATTCATTATGATTTTATAAGGGGTAATGCTTGTTAGTAATTGTTTTACTATATTCACCTAGTAAAACATATCTAGTCAATCACCTAATAAGAGGTATAAGAATAAGCAATGTATTAATTCATCCTTTGTATAAATCACATAGGTATATAGATTCTAAAAGAAGGGCCCTATAATAGGCCTCAAAATTTAATGTAATATTCATTACTTGTTTAACAACTATGGAGCTCACTTGCACAACCACAAGAATGCTGACAAGGATATCTCCATCCCGTTTTGTTCAAATTCCATGACCAAACCAGGCATGGGTGGTAGCATGGTATGGAAAGTCCCCCTGATATACACTTGGAGTGTATGTATAGCTTGTACCATCTCCTCCTGCCTAGCCTAAGGAGGAGCCCATCTATCTTATGACCACCTAGTCAGCAGAGATATTCCTTGTGAAGAGGGAAGGGTGATAAGGAGGGGATCAGGGTAAGTGGTTCTGCCAGGGATCCACCCTGGCATCCAGTCTAGAAGGAATTCACCAGGCTCAAGCAAACTTTGAAGCCAAAATTGTAAAGTTTATTGTTACACTGTAGAGAACAGCGGGCAAAGATTTTTATGGAACCTGCAAACTTCCAGGGGTCACAGGCATAGTTTTAAGGTGTCAATTATGCTAACTAGGTGAGTAAGGGTGGGATCAGGGAGGAGTTAAGGAGTGGTCAGTGCTCAAAGGACCATACACTTTTAATATCGACTGCGCAGGTGTATTGCCCATTATTCACTGGGAAATAGCTCAAGGGAGGGCTAGCTGGAGGTGTGGTTTTAGGCCTGACACATCACTAAAGAGTGCCCAGTCTGTCAGTCACCAAGGTCATCAGAGACTATGTGGGTATGTAATTGACTAAGGAGTTACCCTATAGATAAGGTATTGAAGAATTTATGGTGGGGCTGGCCACTCTAACTAAGGGAGATAACATTTACATAACTTATTGTTTCAAGCAGAGATAAACAGGTCATGAGTTGTTGCTGGGCAGAGTGCTGGAAGGGGGAAGGGGAAGAGTCAATGCTCTGAGGCTGGGGGGGTGGGGGGGGTGGAAATGTGATCTTACAGACTGGTTTTACAAATTGATTTTACAGACATAGATCCCAAAGCACCCCAGTTACAAACTGATGTTACAGATTGATACTACAGACATATATACATCACAAGGACCCCATCACTTGCTTCACCCAACCTGTGACACTGCGGACATATCGTTTTTGTTTAGTTTAGATTATGCATCATATGTCAACCAATGGAATTATTCTGTATTTTATATAACCCCTTTAAGAATGTCTAAATATCAAACTTTATATCTACAAGGACCCAGAAGAAGGGGGCATTAGATTGTGAGGAAGATCTGAAGTCCACTTCATTAGAGGGGGCCATAGGCCCTTTAATAAAGTGCCATTGGCTCAGAGCTCTGTCTCAATCTCTTTTGTTGTAAGTTGGACAATTTTAAGCCCCACAAAGTCAAATAAAAACAGCAGTTGCCATGATGCATAATGATAAGAAAATATGATCCACATTCTAAGATTTAAAAACATATAATGTCATAAAATTAAATAAGGTCCACAAAAACAAATAAATCAGAAACAAACCGGGAAAGTTACATGTAAAGAGGATGAGAGAAAGAAGAAAATACAGTTATACAAAGGCAAATAATAGGGTAAGTGAAGAGGAAGGCTTAAGGCATAATTCAAGAAGATGAGAGAATGACTAGAGCAGAGGATGAAGGCAAAGTAACAGGGTCGTAGAAACAGATCGAAGGGGGAAAATCCCACTGGATTCAAACTACTTGGGCTGAAAAGGCACAGTAGAAAATTAGAAGAATTAGGAAATGTGAACATAAAGGGAAACAGAAAGCTGAAGAATGGGAAAGATCTTAATAAGTAGAAGGCAGTGATTTGTGAAGGTCTAATTATGTAGGATATTTAAAAATAGAATGGACAATATACTACCCTAGTACTCTTCCTATGTATGTCTCATTGTTTCTTTCATGTCTGTCTTAGATTCATTTTCTACTTCCCACCCTAACTGTGGGTATTCATTAAGGTCCTCTTTCTTCTCAAAAAGCTCATCCAGTTTCATGGCTTCAAATAATGGCTTTATGATGATGACTCCAAAATTTCTATCGCCAGTCCAGGACTCTCATTCAACTTTTAAACCCCATAAAGTCATATTTGTGGCTTTAATCTCAATTATTTAATTAAAATATATCCAAAACCAGACTCACAATCACTTCATCCCTCACAATGGTCTCCCTACTCCCAATTAATCAATTAAATTCCACTTTAAAATGGGGAGTCATTTTTTAAAAAAGCTTTTCCCTTTTTTTTTTTTTCATTCCTTACATTCAATTTAATTCAATTAAACTAGAATTTACTGAATACTCATATACTGGATCTTACCAATCCTTCTAAATACCATCTTTTATTTGTATATTTTTATACTTTTTATCACTTTCCTACTTTTTAATGTACTTTCATATCTATTATTGTATTCTTGTGACATCCTTATATTATAGGCAAAGGCTTGAATAAAGAAAAGCAGAGAAGGTAAGAGGAGATGAAACCAAAATCAAAGGTTCTCCATTTAGTGCAATGTTTCTTAGGTTTTCTGTGACTTTTCCATTCTTACTGCCAACCACCCTGACATCACTTTCAGTTTGGTTTACTGCAAAGGCTTCTTCTCCCTGGATCTCCTGTTCAGCAGTTTTTATCTCCCTAGTCTATCCTGCCCACAGCTACTGGATTAATCTTCCTAAATATCAATAAATATTTGTTGACTGGTTGACAGAAATGATCTTTTAATCTGTCACTCCCTAGTAAAGAACCTTAAGTGGATTTCAAAAGGTTATTTGGTCAAGCCCACATTATTCATGCTGACATCAAAGCTCTTTGCAATCTGTTTCCATTTTGCTCTTCCAAATATACTCTTCTTGACCAACCACTCTACTTTCCTCTACTATCTAGGGTTTCCTCATTGTTTCTCAAGCTTATTCTCACCTCCAAGCTTCTCATTTGACCCATTCAGGGATTTTAGGTTTCTCCCACTCCTTTCTGCTGATCCAAACCACTGGAAGGCCCCAGTTAAATTTTACCTGCTCTATCAAACCTACTCCATTTATACCAGTTCATATTGACTTCTCTTTTCCCTTGGTAGCAATAGTATTTACAATTTATACCATACCAACCTGGCACAATCATATGTTGCCTTGTATTGTTCTTTTAGTTTTTCACATGCTTACATTTTGACTTTACCATGTACTGGCCAGAATGTGCAAATCAGGCACATTTATTACTCTTTACATTTCACATTCTGGATTCGCTGGGAAGTATAGAAAGTACATCTTTATAAATTGTTTCCAGAACTATATTTACTCCATAGAAAGCTTCTCTTCATATCTATCTTTTAGCATCCAACTTTCTTTTAAGGTTTGGCTCTGGAGGCACCTCCATTTAGTGGTTTGTCCACCCCTTGGGGGTTTACAAGGACAGTCCAAGGGGTTCAGTCTAAAAAATTCTTTAAGCAGTAAATAATTGCTCAATTATATTACAAATATATTTTCTTTCTTTGACATCAGATATATGCATGTTTGAATCATTACAGATTTGCTTCTACAGTGATTCAAAACTGAATATTATGAACAGAATATTAAATTACTCTGGGGGTTTATGACACACTTTTTTTTTTTTTTTTGCTGAAAGGGGTTTGTGGAACAAAAAAAGTTGAAGATGAATGTCCTAAAATTTTTTTAAATTAAATTAAGTAGAACATTAGCTCCTTGAGGGTAAGAACCATTTTGTTTCTGTCACTTTATCTTACCTCTAGCATAGTCCTTTGTATATATAATAGACATTTAACAAATGTTTGCTGAATTGAAAGCTATGATGGCTGTATGACCACAAGTAAGAAAAAAATCATTCTTATTACTATACATCCTCCAGAAAAGTGTATATGTACAATTTGGTAGATGGCTATGACTGATTTAAGATCCAACATCATCTTCTGTAATAGATGGTGAATCTACAAGAGCAGAATTCTCTTCACACTTGCCCTTTGGTAGCAGCACTAAGTAAACAGTGAAATGAGCCAAAGTCAATGAAGGAGTCACAAAAGGAGAAATCAGGGACGTAGATATTGGACAAACTGCTGGCCACCTTTAAGTCATGAAGGCTTGATTGCATTTAATTTTCATTATTACTAAATTCTAATATATGATATTTTAAGCTTCGTGATCTAGGCACCAAAATATAAAAGATTAATCATTTCTCTTAGGTTCACTAAAATTCTAATGGTATATAGGTGATGAACTTTCCCCCCCTCCCCAGCTTGCCCAAATCTCCTATCGCGATATTCTGCTTAATCTTGAATGGCAAATTTTAAATGTCATTCAGGACCAACTGAATACCACTTGTATTTGCATTCCTTAAAAAGTAGAAAAACATTAACCTTTTGTTTTATTGAATTAAAATGCCACGGAAATGCTGATGTAGTCTTCGGAGACTGAAATACTTTTACAAAGAAGAATAGCTGTCATTTATTAGACACAAAGAACAATTACTTGATAGGATGCTTTCTGACAAAAAGCAGATTGGTATTCTCATCATAGAAAAGGCATTGTAAAAAAAAAAAAAAACCAGCACAGACCTCTGAGACTTGAATAATTTAAAGCTGCATTTGGTGCAATTTGAATTTTTCTTTAGGGAGGCAAAGTTAAATACCTTTAATTTGTTCTAATTATTTCAAATTTGCAAGTTAATTATGGCTGATCATTAAATAACAAAAAGGACTATCGTCTCCATAGAGTTTTACCTCCTACCCTCTGCATTACTTAAGCTAGATTTTAGTATGCATGAATTAACTTTCTAAATAATCACACGGTTTGACTAAATGGCTCAGTAAAATGAGCTCTGATCCTCAGAATAAGCATTAATGGACATTAGAAATGCTACTGGGACCCATGTTACTTACATTATAAGTATTTTTAATGGAGTCTTATTTACTAATCTTTATGTACTGTTCAAGTTAGGGTACCATATAGATACATTATTCTGTTTTACTAGAGGAAAAGTCTATTCTTTGAGACAATAAAAACAAATGTCCATTTAAAGCCAACTAAATTCATTTTTAAATTAATGCAAGAAAATGATGATGGAATTTAACTTATTTTAGCTGCTCATCTCAATGAATCAATCTAGTATAATGGTCAGCTTGGTCTATAAATGGAATTTTACTGACCTACTGATGTGCTAAGCTTCTCAAGCAGTTAAAGAAGTTCAGTTTTAGCCACAGAGTAGCACTTATAATCCACCTGCTGCTTTCAGAAGCAGACTCAGCTGTTTTCTGAAATAGGGCCAGTACTTACTCAGTTGGTTTCTTGTTACTAATTCTTTAGATTGCCTTCCATGACTGGACATGGAACAACTAAACACACTATAACCCCAAACTTTTCTGAAATATGTTCTCCCTAAACATGGTAAAGGTTTACTGCACCCTCTTCAAAGACAAACTGACAAATCTAGACTTCATGAATTTATATGAAGAAAAGAATTTTCTCTCTAGATCAAGGGTTCTTATCCTGGACTCCTTGAAAAGATTTCAGTGGGTCTGTGAATTTTTCAAATAGTTTTATAACTACAGATGAATATAACTGGCTTCCTTTGTAATTCTATGTACTTTATTTTATGCAGTCAGAAAGATCATTCTAAGAAGGGTTCCATAGTCTTTACCAGACTGCTGTCAGGGCGATCCATGACACAAAAAAAGCTTAAGAACCTCTAGTCTGGATAAAATGTCCCATATTTTACAACCCATAATGGCTAAAAGTATCTTCAGCAGAATTCATCTACTTTGAAGATGTATTTTAACACTGAGGTGTTTCCAACTCTCACCTTCACTATTCCATGAAGAGCTTGTGATCAGTCTCATGCTACTAAAAATGTCTATTTTATCCAAAAGCAAAGAGAAGTAAAAAAGAAAAAGAAAAACAGTGATGATAGTCTGGGGAGGCCATCTAATCTACACCTCTTATTTTATAGATAAGAAAATTGAGGCTATGCTAATAAAAATAACAAACTTTTCTATGGACACCCACCAGGTATATATAATTCTATTGGTGTAACTTCAGAGCTCTATTGAAGGCCTTCCCTTTGCACCACTGATTAGAAAACTGCTTTAAGGGAAGGTTTCACACAGTGCAAGAGGACCTTGCAGATTAAAAACACCAGGAATAAATGAAGACTTCTGATACTCTCTATAAGATTTTATCATTAAGAAATAGTGACATAGATAATAAACTGGATATGAGCAAATCACATAAGAAGTAACAAGATAAAAATGTTAAAAGAAAATAAAGGTGGCCAAAGATTCCTTTTAAATATAAAGTTCAAGGATGGAAACAATATGAGCAACATAGACAATATGAGCAACATAAGGAGATGATGGAAAAAAGTCTTAGTTT
Source organism: Gymnobelideus leadbeateri (assembly GCA_011680675.1). Classification (NCBI taxonomy): domain Eukaryota; kingdom Metazoa; phylum Chordata; class Mammalia; order Diprotodontia; family Petauridae; genus Gymnobelideus; species Gymnobelideus leadbeateri. The sequence goes on along the minus strand of WOXC01008043.1, from coordinate 68,165 downwards.
GAAAAGCTAAAGATATTAAAAAGCAGCAGTGCTGATATCCAACCACATAACTAGAGTGAAACATAACAGAGGAACAGACTGAATGCTGCATTGGTACTCAAGCTATGTTAAAAGACTCTTAATAAAGTCCTCTAGTACCCTGGGTTGCTGTTCATCCCTTTTTCAAAGAGGGCCAATGACATCATGGGTGAAATCTTGACTCATATGTGAACTGAATTTAAATGAGACAGAGAGAGGTGCACAAAATTTTCAGCCTCACTCTCTTTTCCAGAGTCATCGAAGTCCAGTGGCAAGACAAAAGTCAGGATGACTAGTGATAGCCCAGGATGCAACGGCTGATCTTGGTGTCTGATCAAGTTCTGAGAACTCCATAGTACCTGCCTTCAGCTACCTTCATGGCCATTTGAACAAATTGTTCTCATCTGCCTATTCTGATGGGAGAAGTCTTCACATAGTTGGGGTATATATCCCTCCAACCTAGTGATGGGTTTGAGGCTTGTTGGTTACCCTCAACCTGGATAAGCCCATCTGTTGAAATGATTTTACTGGGGTGTCACTGCTGTGCATGCTACAACTTCTTGGTGCCACAGGTAAATTATTTATGAAGGATTTGTGAAAGGACAGGAATAGACTGTTGAACAAGAAGAATTGTAATGGATGAGAATACAAGGATGGACTACTGTCTGTACCAATGGAAGTAGTACCTGAATACGATGAGATCAAAGATCTACTAAAGTACTGAATGCGAAACTTATAGTCTAGCAAATTATCTAATGCAAGAATTTGAAGTATAAAGAATACAGGTTTGGGGGCGGAGCCAAGATGGCAGAGTAGAAACAGCTCCTCCAAGCCTCTCTGCCCCCAGATTCTCCACAAACTATGTAAAAAAGGACTCTGAAAAACTTCTGGAGCCCCAGCACCCACAGAACGACACAGAGAAGCTAACCTCCCGCTGAGGACAGCCCAGCACCCTGCAGGAAGGACCAGCGCAGTGGTCTGGGAGCCGGCAGCGCGCAGAGCGCAGGAGCGGAGCCGAGCCCAGGTCCATGTGAGCCGAGGTTTTAGCCCCAGGGCGGCAGGGCCAGCAGCCGGCTGGAGGAACCCCAGAACACCAGGAACTGTGGAGATTCCAGAATTATCAACATAGACTTGCCTAGGACAAAGTAAGAGGTTAGTGTCCTATGGACTTTGGGACCTGTATTTGGGAATGCGTCAGCTCCCTCCCCTGGGGGCTAGAAGCCACTGAGGAGACACGCCATTTTGTAGTTTTCAGAGGCATTTCTGGCTCCCAGCCTACAAATCGTGAGGAGATCCAGCGATCAGTCTTGGGGGGTAATCGCTCTTGCTTTAACCTCCCTGGATCTGGATTGTGATCTAGGGTGGAAGTTGTGGGTGGGTTTACAGCTTGCCAGAAACGGAAGTTGCCCCCCACACATTTGGGACGAAAATTCCTCTATCTGGCCTTAAAGCCATAGTGTGGCAACAAGCCCAAAAGTCAAGTAATTAAGTGGCAACATGCCAAGGCAAAGGAAACAGAAAAATGCAACTCTAGACTCCTATGTTGGGGGCATAGAGCAGGAAAAGGACTGTGAGGTCAGAAGTCCTGCCCCAAAAGCCCCAGGGGAAAACATGAGCGGGTTGCAGGCCATAGAGGACCTTAAGAAGGACTTTAAAATCAAATAAGAGAAGTGGAGGAAAAATTGGAAAGAGAAATGAGAAGGATGCAGGAAAAGTATGAAATGAGGGTCAACAGCCTGACTGAGGAAAACAACACCTTAAAAAATAGACTAACTCAAATGGCAAAGGAGGCCCAAAAGGGCAATGAGGAGAAGAATGCCTTAAAAAGTCGAATTTGCCAGATGGAAAAAGAATCTCAAAAGTTCACTGAGGAGATTCATTCCTTCAGAGTTAGACTGAGCAAATGGAAGCTAATGACTTTATGAGAAATCAAGATGCTGTTAAGCAGATCCAAACAAATGAAAGATTAGAAGGCAATGTGAAATATCTCATGGGAAAAACCACTGACCTGGAGAATAGATCCAGGAGAGACAATTTAAAAATTATTGACTACCTGAAAGCCATGATCAAGGAAAGAACCTAGAAATCACCCTTCAAGAAATTCTCAAGGAAAACTGCCCTGATGTTTTAGATCCAGAGGGCAAAATAGAGGTTGAAAGAATCCACCGATCACCTCCTGAAAAAGATCCCCAAAAGAAAACTCCCAGGAATATTATAGCCAGGTTCCAGAATCCCCAGATCAAGGAGAAAATACTCCAAGCAACCAGGAAGAAACAATTTCAATATTGTGGAAACACAATCAGAATAGCCCAGGACCTGGCAGCTTCTACACTGAGGGATCGAAGGGCATGGAATATGATATTCCAGAGGGCAAAGAACTGGGAATGAACCCAAGGGTCACCTACCCAGCAAAACTGAGTATTTTGTTTCAGGGGAAAATATGGTCATTCAGTGGAATAGAGGACTTTCAAGCATTCTTGAGGAAAAAACCAGAATTCAACAGAAAATTTGACATCTAGACACAAGAAGGAAGAGATGCCTGAGAAGGTAATCAGGGAAAAGAAATCAAAAGGAACTTATCAAAGCTGAACTATTTACATTCCTATATGGAAAAGCAGTAACTGTGACTGATGATATCTTTCTCACTATGAAAATAATGGAAGAAGGGGTGTGGTCATATGAATACATATGTGAATGTGTGTATATGGTTACAGTTATATATGGATAGAGGGCATAAGTTGAATTTGTTGGGAAGGGAGAATACTCAAGGGATGAAATTATGAGGTGAGAGAGGAAAGTGGCAAGAGGAGATGGGGAGAGATATGGTAGGGTAAACTATCTCATGTAGGGGAAGTGGTTGCAAAGGAGGGGGAGAATAAGGAAGGCTAAAAAGGCAAAACCACATTCACATTGAATTTGGTTCAGGGAGAAAATGACACATACTAAATGGGATATCTCAACCTGCAGCAGGATAGGGGGAAGGGGGATGAGAGGAGGGATGATGGATGGGAGGGCATCCTTGGGGGTAGGGGAGGTTGAAGTACCCACTATAGAAGAGGGACAGGATCATGTAGGGAATGGACCAGGTGGGGGGTGGGATGAGTGGGAGGGAATTATAAGCAGCCTTGTACAATATATCTACTATGATAATGTTTTGCATAGCTAGACATGTACAACATATACTGAACTACTTATATCCCAAGAAGGAATGGGTGACAAGGGAGGAAGGAAATGGATCTGAAATTCAAGGTCATAACATTAAATGTTTCAAATATATATATAAATACTAAAAAAAAAAAAGAATACAGGTTTAAGCACTCTGTTATAGGTAAGGCAGGCCTAACTCAGGCTGATACAGTGGTTCAGGTTCAGGAATTCAAAATGAAATATTAGGAAACCAAGTAAAGATTTTGGGACAAGAATATATCAACTTCTAATTCCACTCACATTCATTGAGACAGGACTCATTCCCCCTTGTCTTTGAGGAAAAAAAAGCAGGAACATAGTATTTGGAACAAGGGAAGACAATAACCTAGCTTGAGGTATGAGGTCATGTTGCTTCTTTTTAGAAAAGCCTGAAATTATTTTGTCCCCTTTTAGTGTCTATGACTAAACCATCTCACTTCTCTTTGGGAAGTAGTGATTAGGAAGAATGAAGCAAAAGACAGAATGCATCACAGAATCAAAGAATATTAGCATAGGAAGTATTCTTCTTCAAGCATGAGTCTCCTCTACAATGTCCCTGATCAATGGGCATCTAGTGATCTTGACTTGAAGACTTTCTAGTGATAGGGAATTAACTACTTCTCAAAACTTTCTATTTTAAGATCTATTTTTTTAAAAAATCTTGCCTCCCCCTATTCCTCCCAACCCCCTGCCCATATGAATCCCCTCTTCTAATAAGGAAAACAGTAAAGCTAAACTGACTGACAGAACTGACCTCCTATGATGGCATGAACAAAATTTCATTCTCATCATCCCCTAGCTCTCTACCAAGAGGAGTGAGATTTCATCATCTGTTGTCTGGGACCAAGTTTAGTCATTGCAATTTAACTGAGTTTAATGCAGTTTAATCAACTGACACCTTCCTCATATTCACTTATGTTATTATAGTGGCTGTGCAAATTGTTCTCTCGTTCTGCTTACTTCTCTTTGCATCAATTAAAAAAATACTTTAAACCATTAATCAAGGTGGTAGACACAAAGAATAACAGAACAGCGTATGCCTGAAAGGAGCATACATTTGAGTGAGGTGGGAGGGAAGGAGATTGTGCGTGTGCATATGCATGTGTATGTGTGCGTGTGCATGCCTGTGTGTGTGTGTGTATACACAGATGAGTTACTTTGAGAAGAGGAAAGACAGGAAATAGAACCTAAGTGAGTCTTAAAGGAAGAGCAAGATTCTAACAGTTAAGGATGAAGAGGGAGTACATGCTAGAGATGAGGGACAAGTTCTAAACATGGATAATGGTAAGAGACAGAATGTTTAGTACAAGGAATACCCAGGGAACAGTTTAAACAGGCCATAGTATATGTGAATGAGAGTAATATGAAACATAACTGGAGCCGGATTGCAGAGAATGTGGAATGTCAGGCTGAAAATTTTATACTTTATCACAGAAGTAATAGACAGTGAAAGTTTTAGATCAGGGGTATCACAATTGACTTGTGTTTTAGAAAGATGACTTTGGAAAACATGTAGAGGATGTATTGAAGGCTGGGACTAGGATAGTAACCTTGTGACAGGAATAATGTGAAACATGTTACAGAGGTAAAATTCTGAAAATTTGGTAAATGCTTGGAAATAGGAGGTAACAGAAAAAAAAGAGGAGTCAAAGAATGACAAAGATAGACTGCTATGAATCAAGGTAGCTTGGAGGATGGTGTTGCCTCCCTCACCAGGAACAGGGAAGTTTGTGCAGGAGGTGAGAGTGGGGTAGGGGTGTTGTATGTTGGGGTGGTAGATTGAGGGAAGATCACTCTATTCTGGTCATAATGAGTTTAAGCAGCTAATGAAACATAAAGGTGGAGGTCTATAGTAGATCATTGGTGATAAATACATGAAGTTCAAGGGAGAAATCAGGATTAGAAATGCAGATCTGAGAATCACTAACATAGGATGGATTATTAAATTTAAGGCAGAAAATGAAAGAACAAAGGATACAGGTATTTATCAAGCACCTACTATTTTGATTCTCACAACAGGACATGGACGCAGGTGCTATTATTATCCCCATTTTATAGCTAAAGAAACTTGCCAAAGGACACACAGCTAGTCAGTGTCTGGGGATGAATTTAAATGCAGGTCTTTCTGACTCCAGGCCCAGCACTCTATCCACTTTTCCAACTTGTTGCCTCTGATGAAATTACAAAAAGAGAGAATATTCCAAACTATTTCTCCCTGGGAACTAATGGGTACCTCTTCCTCTGTTCCCCAATGTGAGCTGTACTTGATATCCTGTAGCATCTGAATTAAGTTTCATGTGGGAATTTTTTCTCCCTAATCCTCTCCATTTTCAGTTTGAAACCTTCAGAAAGTATCTGACTCAACACATTATTCCCTCATAACATAAAATTTCATACTTAGTCAAGAATCAATCATTACAATATTTTGAGTTATGACCTATAAAATCAAATTTTATTTTTCTGGACCATCTAGGTAACTAGCTGTTCACTTCCAACATCCTCCTTTGCCTTTAAAAAAATTAATTTTATTTTATGTCCAGGTCTGAATTCTCTCTCTCCTTCTACCCATCTTACAACTGGGAAGCAAGAAAAACAAACTGAGTAACAAAATGATACAGTCAAATGTATAGTCAAGCAAAACAAATTTCCACACATCCTCCATGTCCAAAAGTCTAACCCCACTACCCCAAAATCATAAGCCTTAATCTGTACTCTGTATCCATCACTTCTGTATCTGAGAAGTGGGTTCTTTTCTTCTTTAATTTCTTTGGTTTATAATATATAATATTATGTATATGGTCTATATATACCATATATGTATATATATATACTATATTTGTGTAGGTGTATATATATACATATATACACACACACATAGAGAGAGAGACAGAGAGAGACAGAGAGAGAGAATATAATACTGGTACTGGTAGGAACAAAGCAAATGCACAGTTTGAAAGCTTTTTTTGCCATAGTTCCAAATTGCTTTCTAAAATGACTGGACCTATCCACAGCTATCTATCTCTCTATCTTTTAATTAAATATCTGTTTTCCCACATCCCCTCCAATACTTGTCATTTTCATTTTTTGGCAACTTTATTAATCCAGTGGATATGTGGTGGTAACTCAAGATTTATTTTAATTTTCTTTTCTTCCCCTAATTAGTATTTTTTTTAAATTGCTATTGATTGCTTGGTTTTCTTCTTCTGAAAAACACTTATTCATGTCCTTTGGTCATTTACAAATTAGGGAATGACTCTTATCCTTATACATTAGACTCTGTTCTGTAAGTTAGAAATGAGACCTTTATTTGAGAAATTTTTTGCAAAGATTTTTTTTCCTTATATCTTCTCTTTTAATTTCAGTTGTCTTAGGTTATGTTTTTACAAAAACTTTTAAATTTTATGTTATCAAAATTGTTCATTTTACCTTTTGTGATCCTTTGTATTTCATTTGGTCACAAATACTTCCCCTCTCTATAGATCTGACATAATTTCTTCTATGCTCCTCTAATCTGTTTATAATGTCATCCTTTATGTTTAAATCATGTATTCATTTGAAGCCTAACTTGTTATATGGGGTATATACCATATTAGGTATATGCCCAATTTCTACTTTATAGTTTTCTAGTTTTCCCAAATTTTTGCTGAATAATAATTTCTTGCCGCAATACTCAGATCTTTTGGATTTATCAAATATTAGATTATAGTGCTGATTTGCTTCTGTATATTGTGTATTTAATGTGCTCGACTAATTAACTTCTCTTTTTCTTATGAGGTACCAAAATGGTTTGATGTCTGTAATTTAGTACAGTTTGAGATCTGATGCTAGTAGACCCTCCCTTCATTTTCTACTTTTTTTCCCCACTAATTTCCTTTACATTCTTGATCTTCTGCTACTCTAAATGAATTTATTATTTTTCTACCTTTATAAAGGAATTTTTTTTTGTTTGGCACAGCACTGAAAAAATAAATTTAGTAATGCCATTTTTATTATATTGGCTTAGCCTATCTATGAGAAAAATATATTGCTATAGTTAGCATTTCTAGCACTATATAGTAATTGTGATAATGAACATCCTTGCTTTACCCCAATTTTACTGTAAAGGTCTTAAATTAATCCTCATTAAAGATAATTTTGGCTACTGGTTTTAGATACAACTTAGTCTATTAAAGAAAGCTTTGTTTATTCTTGTGGTTTCTAGTGTTTTTTTTTTTTAAACAGGATTGTGTATTATATCTTGTCAAAAGCTTTTTATGGATTTATAGAATCATATTTTTGTTAATTTTGTTAGTAATAAGGTGAATTATATTTATACTGTTCATGATACCGAATTATTATGGCAGTCTTATTATAAATCCATTCTAGTCATAGTGATAGTAATTGTAATTTTTAGTGAGTGAGACCTTTGTGATATTAATCAATCAATAAACATTACAAAAAGAGGCAAAAGATAGTCCCTGCCCTCAAGGAGTCTGCATTCTAAAGGGAGAGAGAACATACAAAAATATATATATGTGTGTATATATATGTATATATGTATACATATATATACACACATACACATACATACATACATACAAAGCAGGTTATATACAGATAAAATAGGAAATTATTAAAAGAGGGAAGGCAATGGAATTAAGAAGGGTTAGGGAAGGCTTCCTGTGGAAGGTGGGATTTTACTTGAGACTTAAAGGAAGTTTAAGGAAGTCAGAAGGCAAAGTTGAAAAGGGAATAAGGAAAGACTTGAGGCAAGCTACTGCAATAGTCCAGGCATGAGGGGATGAGAACCTTCATTACAAGGTGGCACCATCAGAGGAGAGGAGGAGGCACATACAAGAGATGTTACAAAGGTGAAATAGAAGCAACAGACTGGATATGAGATATGAGAGATACTGAGAGTCAAGGATAACTCTTAAAGTTGTGAGCTGAGGGACTGGGAGAATGGTATTATCCTCTATAGCAATAGGGAAGTTATGAGGAGAGAGGTTACAGGGGAAGGATTACGAGTTCTGTTTTATATATGTTTAGTTTAAGATGTTTACTGGACATCCATTTTGAAACGTCAAAGGTAGTTAGAGATGTGAGACTGGAGGTTGGCAAAGAGGGTGGGGCAAGAGAGGTCGATTAAAGAATCATTAGCAAAGAGATGGTAATTAAATCCATGGGAGCTGATGAGATAAAGTGAAGCAGTAGAGAAGGAGAAGAGAAGAGGGACCAGGACAGAAGTCGATCTTAGGGCATGATCTAGTTGAAGATTCAGAAAATGAGAAGGAGCAGTTGGAGAGAATGGTGTCCCAAAAACCTGGAGAGAAGAAAATATCAATGAGGAGAGAGTGATGAACAGTGTCAAAGGCTGCAGACAGATCAAGGAAAATGAGGACTGAGAAAAGATCGATGTTGGATATAGCAATTAAGACATCAGTGGAAACTTTGGAGAGTAGTTTTGGTGGAATGATAAGGTTGAAAGCCCAATTACAAGGGATTAGGAAGAGTGAAAGGAGACAAAGTGGAGGCTCTTATTGTAGATAGCCTTTTTTTTTTCCCCAGGATGAGAGTTATTTGTTGGTAGTACGGAATGAGCCAGTAGACAGAACGAGATTGAAAATACGTGAGAGTTAGGACATCTGAGGACACAATCTGTTGGAGGAGATGGGGTGGAATGGAATCACTTCAACAAATAGAAGATGTTAGCCTTGGTAAGAAGTAAAGGAGGAAAAAATGGTAGAAGGCCTTGGAGTGATAAAAGATGAGAGAAGAGGGAGCTTATGGGGGAGGGGAAGTCATGGGAGGTTTGAGGACTGATGAAAAGGTTTGGAAGAGCAGCTTTGGAGAGTGGAACAGGTATAGGAGGATGTAGTAGCAGAGGAGAGGGCCTCTCGTTGAGGTTGTTTAACATAAATTCGTATTAGACCCAGTCAGAACAATTCCCCGATTTTCTCCACATTTTTTGTGAATGGTGGAAGTGATACAAGGCTGAGGCATGGCTGAGTGTAATCTACAGTATGATACCAGGGCGAGGGATTCAAGAGGGGGGTGGGGGAGAGTGCAGAGTTGTAGTTGGTTCACCAAAGGGTCAAGGTGGAAGGAAGAGGAAAGAGTGGCTACTGCAGGGGAGAGGACCTTCGAGAGAATTGAAACGTCAAGGAATTAAAGATCATGGTGTGAATAAAGAGCAGTGTTTTATAAGTAAAGGCAGAGAGGGAAGTAAAAGCCACTACATTATGGTCAGATAAAGGGATTTCAGATTCTTGAACATGGAGGCGGTACATTTGTGGGTGATGGCAAGATCAAGGGTATGACTATCTTTGTGTGCAGCTGGGGTGGGGTGGAGTAGTTCCTGAGAAGTGAACAGAAAGATGAACTGAGTGCTTTGGGAGTTTGGTAGACAGTCAATATGTATGCTGAAGTCTCTTAGAAAAAGGCCAGGTGCTGGGGGGAGCAAAATTGTGATGCTGAACTTATTAAGGAAGGAAGGTAAATGACCTAGGGCCTGTACATAGCAGCTACCAGGATTTTGAAGAAAGGTTACAAAGAGATGGAGATAGAGAGAAAACCTAGCAGTGGCAATGGGAAGCAACTCCCCTGCTCTGACTAGTGAATAGAGGAGAATGAGTGAAGATGCAGCTAGTACTCAAAAGTCTGGCCAGGAAATTTATGTCATTGTCTATGGTACTTTTTAACAAAATATAATTTCCTGTTTGTCTCTGCTAATTAGATGTATTTTTGCTATTGTTTTGTCTAAGATTATGGCTGCTACTCCTGCCTTTTTCATTCAGCTGAAGCATAACATTGTCCTCCAGCTACTTATTTTAATTTTGTGTGTATATATTTGTTTTAGGTATGCTTCAGGTAAATAAGATATTATTGGTTTCTGGTTTCTAATTTAATCTGCTATCTTTCTCTGTTTTATGAGTGATTTAATTCCACTTACAATTATGATAGTTAACTGTATATTTCCTTCATCCTATTCTCTTATACTTTTCCTTCTCTTTGTTTCCAGTCACATCTTTAAGAGTTTGTTTTGCTTCTGAATAATCACTCCTTTAATTTACTCTCCCTTTTAATTTCTCCCATTCCTTTAAACTTTTCTCCTCTCATTTTCCTGTTGGGTAAAATGTATTTTTTTTATGCTTTATTAACTTCTGTTTTACATCATTCATTTCCACCAGATTTTGAGTTACAATCATTTTCCCCCCATTATTCCCCTACCCAACCTCCCAGAATAGTAGTCCCACAAGATATCGATTCCTCCAATCTGCTCTCTCCCATACCTTCTCCCATACCCCCATCGACTTTTCCATTGGAGGAAGGTGAATCTTTGTGTTCCAATGCCTGCACATCTTATCTCCCTATTACAAGCAAAAGAGTATTAATAATAGTATTTATATATATTTGAAACATTTAATGTTACGACCTCGAAATTCAGATCCATTTCCTTCCTCCCTTGTCACCCATTCCTTCTTGGGAGATAAGTAATTCAGTATATATTGTACATGTCTAGCTATGCAAAACATTATCATAGTAGATATATTGTACAAGGCTGCTTATAATTCCCTCCCACTCATCCCACCCCCCACCTGGTCCATTCCCTACATGATCCTGTCCCTCTTCTATAGTGGGTACTTCCAACCTCCCCTCACCCCAAGGATGCCCTCCCATCCATCATCCCTCCTCTCATCCCCCTTCCCCCTATCCTGCTGCAGGTTGAGATATCCCATTTAGTATGTATGTCATTTTCTCCCTGAACCAAATTCAATGTGAATGTGGTTTTGCCTTTTTAGCCTTCCTTATTCTCCCCCTCCTTTGCAACCACTTCCCCTTGCTTCTTCTACATGAGATAGTTTACCCTACCCTGTCTCTCCCCATCTCCTCTTGCCACTTTCCTCTCTCACCTCATAATTTCATCCCTTGAGTATTCTCCCTTCCCAACAAATTCAACCTATGCCCTCTATCCATATATAACTGTAACCATATACACACACATTCACATATGTATTCATATGACCACACCCCCTTCTTCCATTATTTTCATAGTGAGAAAGATATCATCAGTCACAGTTATTGCTTTTCCATATAGGAATGTAAATAGTTCAACTTTGATAAGTTCCTTTTGATTTCTTTTCCCTGATTACCTTCTCAGGCATCTCTTCCTTCTTGTGTCTGGATGTCAAATTTTCTATTCAATTCTGGTTTTTTCCTCAAGAATGCTTGAAAGTCCTCTATTCCACTGAATGACCATATTTTCCCTGAAACAAAATACTCAGTTTTGCTGGGTAGGTGACCCTTGGGTTCATTCCCAGTTCTTTTGCCCTCTGGAATATCATATTCCATGCCCTTCGATCCCTCAGTGTAGAAGCTGCCAGGTCCTGGGCTATTCTGATTGTGTTTCCACAATATTGAAATTGTTTCTTCCTGGCTGCTTGTAGTATTTTCTCCTTGATCTGGGGATTCTGGAACCTGGCTATAATATTTCTGGGAGTTTTCTTTTTGGGATCTTTTTCAGGAGGTGATCGGTGGATTCTTTCAACCTCTATTTTGCCCTCTGGATCTAAAACATCAGGGCAGTTTTCCTTGAGAATTTCTTGAAGGGTGATTTCTAGGTTCTTTCCTTGATCATGGCTTTCAGGTAGTCCAATAATTTTAAATTGTCTCTCCTGGATCTATTCTCCAGGTCAGTGGTTTTTCCCATGAGATATTTCACATTGCCTTCTAATCTTTCGCTTGTTTGGATCTGCTTAACAGCATCTTGATTTCTCATAAAGTCACTAGCTTCCATTTGCTCCAGTCTAACTCTGAAGGAATGAATCTCCTCAGTGAACTTTTGAGATTCTTTTTCCATCTGGCAAATTCGACTTTTTAAGGCATTCTTCTCCTCATTGCCCTTTTGGGCCTCCTTTGCCATTTGAGTTAGTCTATTTTTTAAGGTGTTGTTTTCCTCAGTCAGGCTGTTGACCCTCATTTCATACTTTTCCTGCATCCTTCTCATTTCTTTCTAATTTTTCCTCCACTTCTCTTATTTGATTTTTAAAGTCCTTCTTAAGGTCCTCTATGGCCTGCAACCCGCTCATGTTTTCCCCTGGGGCTTTTGGAGCAGGACTTCTGACCTCACAGTCCTTTTCCCGCTCTATGCCCCCAAAATAGGAGTCTAGGGTTGCATTTTTCTGTTTCCTTTGCCTTGGCATGTTGCCACTTAATTGCTTGACTTTTGGGCTTGTTGCCACACTATGGCTTTAAGGCCAGATAGAGGAATTTTCGCCCCGAACGTGTGGGGGGCAACTTCCGTTTCTGGCAAGCTGTAAACCCACCCACGACTTCCACCCTAGATCACAATCCAGATCCAGGGAGGTTAAAGCAAGAGCGATTACCCCCCAAGACTGATCGCTGGATCTCCCCACGATTTGTAGGCTGGGAGCCGGAGCTGCCTCTGAAAACTACAAAATGGCATGTCTCCTCAGGGGCTTCTAGCCCCCAGGGGAGGGAGCTGACGCATTCCCCAAATACAGGTCCCAAAGTCCATAGGACACTAACCTCTTATTTTGTCCTAGGCATGTCTATGTTGATAATTCTGGAGTCTCCACAGCTCCTGGTGTTCTGGGGTTCCTCCAGCTGGCTGCTGGCCCTGCCGCCCTGGGGCTAAAACCTCAGCTCACGCGGACCTGGGCTCGGCTGGACTCGGCTCCTGCGCTCTGCGCGCTGCCGGCTCCCAGACCACTGCGCTGGTCCTTCCTGCAGGCTGCTGGGCTGTCCTCAGCAGGAGGTTAGCTTCTCTGTGTCGTTCTGTGGGTGCTGGGGCTCCAGAAGTTGTTCAGAGTCCTTTTTTACATAGTTTGGGGGGAATCTGGGGGCAGAGAGGCTTGGAGGAGCTGTTTCTACTCTGCCATCTTGGCTCCGCCCCTGGGTAAAATGTATTTTTGTAACCAATTACATGCATTTGTGTATTCTTCCCTCCTTTGACCAATTCAGATGAGAGTGAGGTTCAAATGTCACCTGCTCACCTGTACTCCTTCCTCCTTGTTGCATAGGCTTCTATTTGCATACTCCATTTATACGAGAAAATTTCCCCCATTCTTACCTTCCCTTCTCCTCTCCACCAAGGATATTACTCTTTCCTTGCCTTTCACTTCTTCATTTTAAGAACTTCTAAACATAACAGAATCAGTACCAGGTCCTCTAATTAAGACTCCTTCTATGATCCATTATGATAATAGAGTTCTTAGGGGATATATGTAGTATCTCCCCATATAAGAATCTAAAAAGTTTATCCTTGTTTAGTCCCTTATGACTACTCACTCATGTTTACCTTTTTATGCTTCCCTTGACTCCTATATTTACATGTCAAATATTCTATTCAGTTCTGATCTTTTCATAAGGAATGCTTGGAAGTCCTTTACTTTATTAAAGACCTATTTCCCCCTGTTGGATTATACTAAGTTTTTCTGGGTACATTCATTGTTTCTGACTACAAGCCTAAGATCATTGTCTTCTGGAATATTATATTCTAAGCTTTCAGAGATCCTTTAGAGTGGTGGCTGCTAAATCTTATGTCATCCTGACTGTGGCTCTATGGTACTTACATTTTTCTGACTGCTTGCAGTTTTTTAAAACATTTTTTTTTGACCTGGGAGTTCTGGATTTTGGATATAATATTCCTCCATTTGGGGCCTTCTTTTAGGAGGTAACTATTGGTCAGTTTTCAAGATTTCTTGAATATAATGTGTTAGGCTCATTTTTTGGCTATAACATTAAGGCAGTAAAAAAAAATCTTAAATTATCTCTATTCAATCTGTTTTCCAAGTCAGTTGTTTTTGCTATGAAGTATCTTATATTTTCTTCTATTTTTTCCAGTCTTTTGACATTAATTTTATCTTTTTTTTTCAGTCCTCTGACTGAATATTTCTTGATGTCTTAGGGAGTTTCTATTGAACCAATTCTATCTTTAAGAGAGTTATTTTCTTGAATAAGGTTTTGTACTTCTTTTTCCAAGCTCATTCTAAATCTTTCTTCCATAATTCTTTCTTTTCCTATTTTTCTTTTACTTCTCATTTAGTTTTTAAAATCTTAAAAATTTTTTTAGCTTTTTCCTTTTAACTCTTGCTTTATCTCTTCTAGAAATTATGACATGTGCCAAGCTGTGTGTGTGTGTGTGTGTGTGTGTGTGTTCTGAATTGGCTTTACTTATGTTTTAAAGTCATTTTATTATTTTAGATTTGTACCTTGAAGTTCCCTGTCATTTCCCCCCCCCCTCATTCTTCCAGCTTACTTCTTTACTTTGGACTTTGTTTTGGGATTGGGTTCTGTACACTTGAGAGGGGAATATCTGCAGTAAATTTCTGTCCTCTTGGGTCCTTTTGCTGTTTTTTTTTTCTTTTTGACTATACACGTACAATCATATCAAACGTATTTACACGTTACCCATATTGTGAAAGAAGAATCAGAACAAAAGGAAAAAACCATGAGAAAGTAAAAAACAAGAAAAAAAGAGAGAAACGAGTATGCTTTGATCTGCATTCAGCTTCTGCTACTTTTTTGAGGTGAATGTGGTATTATTCCAATAAATCAGTGACAGTTCAGGCTTTGGAATCTGGGAGCTTTCAGTGTTCCCAAAGAGATATGAACCAGGATTGGGGTCTACTCATTTCTCTGGTCTGAACTCTACAAGTTCCTGACTTAGGTCTGATCTGACCCTAGGGCTGAGCAAGACCTCTGTTAGCTTGCTCTTGTGGCTGGAAATTTCAGTAGATTGCTGCTAGACTCAGCCACTATCAGCCCACTGGGAGGCTCTACAGGCTGAGAGAGACTAAAGTGCAGGTTCCCCTTTGATCTGAGATTTTTACCCTGCTTATGCCACTGTAGACCTCATCCTGGACTGGAGGCAAAAACTCAGTCTCTGCTCTCCTTCCAGGAAAAGAACCATGTAGCTAGTTACTGCTTGCTCTTAAGCTTATTCCTCACTCTAACTACCAGTGGATCATGACCACAAGTACTTATCTCTACCACTGTACCACAGAACCCTCCTCAGTACATCCTAGACTCATGAACTGGATTTGAATAGTTGGTAACAGAGTTGTTACTGTATCTTGCTCTTGTTTAGAGTCCTCCTGGGACTTCTTTTTGCCCTGGTGCTTCCTGCCTCAGTGTCCAGTCTGGTCCTCTTTTAGTTCCAGCTCTGCAGGAATGCTGCTGGTCATACTGTCTCCCTAGTGTCTGCAGACATATCTGTTTCCCTATGCCGATCTGAGCATTAAAATGACTTTTTTTCTTGGATTTCCAGATCAGGATTCAGTCTTTTATGTTTTTCTAGATCTTTGTGTAGGAGGTGTGGAATGGGACTTGGCTTCTCCTTCTAGCTACTCTGATATCTTGATTCCACTTCCTTTTATCTTTCAAACTCCTATCTGCCAGTCAGAAGTGATCAAAACATTACCTGTATATTTATGTCCTTTATATTTTACATATTCTTTAAATTTCTTTCCAGTTATTCTGACATGAATCACTGAAAAAGGATAACGATTCAGACATTTGATAACTCTCAGCGGCCTTCCATCACATTCATCACATGCCCCCAGGAAAACTTCCCAGTTGGTCATGTTGGATCTGCACGTAGCTGGTGAGTTGACAACAATTAAGACATGTTTCTTTCCTTAAGGCAACATGATATTTTCTTCTACCTGGTTAAAATGGAAAATTCCTCCAAAGGAGTACTAGCTCCCATTTCTTCCTCCAAAGGATTTGTCCAATGGCTTTGGAAGTTTGAAGATTCTTCTTCTTCCCTTTCTCTTGTGTGTCACATTACTCTATTTGACAACCTTTCTAGTTTTGATGCTCCTTGCTTCCCCAGAATCTTTTTCTTCCTGATCTTGGATTATATTTTCTATGAGTCATGTTTTTGATATGCTGTGTGTTAAGAATTGAGGAAGCATAGCTTTAGGTACAGTCAAAGTGGGCTCACTGCCACCCATAGGTTGAGTGATGCCTCCTTCCCAACAAAACTCTTAAGACTGGGTTCTTAATGTTTTTGTCTGTTTGTTTCATTTTTTTGGAGGGGGAAGGCAGAGTAATTGGGGTTAAGTGACTTGTCCAAGGTCACATGGCTAGTAAGTATTAAGTGTCTGAAGCCGCATTTGATCTCAGGTTCTCCTGACTCCTTGGCTGGCGCTCTAAACACTATGCCACTTCATCACCCCTGTGCTTAATGTTTTTAAGTTATGGACCCTTTGGGCAGTCTAGTCAAGTCTATGAACATCTCAGAATAATGTTTTTAGATGCATAAAATAAAATTAATGTGATAAAAGAAATTAATTACATTGAAATAATTATTAAAAGATTAAAAATAAACAAGCTCAGAGACCCCAGATTAAACCCTCTGTTCTCAGAAAAGCCTCTGAAATGTTTCCTAAAGTTGGTGTTGATAGCAGAAATAGTTGTGGTCAGTTAACCCTGTCTTCAAGTGGTGAAGCAAAACTGTCTTTAAGGTGCCCAAAGTCTAGTTAACTTGAGTATTTAAAATTTTGTGAACATGTCAAATTTGAGAAGAACTCATGTGCCTTTAATATAATCTCTGTGTGAAAATGTTGCCAATACAAATTGTGCATTAGTGCATCTGAGTATGTATCAGTCTGTGAGACTTTGTTCAAACACAAATTTGAAGGCAGGTTGAGGAATAAATCTACATTCTGGGCATCCTGGAGAGTTAAATACATGGGCTGTATATTTCAATTGCCTCAGGTGCAGACTTATGAGCTAGTGGTCAGTACTGATCTCTGTAATACAAGAGCCTAAGAGCTGGACACAGAGCCAGGATCTAGGAGCACAGAGAAGAATATATATGACTCTAGATGCAAGTAATCATTGTCGGTGCACTTACCTGATGGAATGATTGAGAGCCTTGGGTTGAGCTCATCACTGCAATAGCAGCATTTGATAAGGGCAAGTCCCAGCTAGGTATACTGTCTTAGTTGGTGTAGTTCTGAGTCTCCAAAAGCTGGCAACAGGAAAAGGTAAAGCTAGGACTAGGTCTACAGATCCAAGATTGGTATATAATACTGTCCCTAGGATTCGCAGTAGCATCATATGATTATGGCTACATCAGTTAAGACCTCTTTGCCTCAATTTTTCTATCAACAAACCAGGAGGCAATTATTTTTGCTCATCCTATATCTCATGGAGACAATGTAAAAATTAATGTGAGTGCATGTACATACACATAAGTATATGTATATATGTATATATATATGTGATATATATGTATGTATGTACATATCCACATTTCACTTCTGGAAATGAAAAAAAAAGTATGAGCATTCAAGAATCAGTTACAATATAACTGCACTCCTTGCTAAAATATAGTGTGTAGCAAGAGCGATATCATATTAGGGAATGTAGGGTGTTTAGATGGGGGGCAGTGAAGGAGGAATAGAGAAGGAGAAGGCATTGTGATGCAGCAGAAAGAGGGCTGGCCAGATTTAAATCCTGTCTCTGATGATTACTGCCTCTGTAAGCTCGAATAAGTCACTTAACCTTCCTCAGCCTCAGTTTCCTCACCTATAGAGTAATAAAAGCTAAGCTAAAAAAAAAAAGCTAAATGAATTCAGGTCTAGGTCTATGCTTCCTTCTATGAAGAATTAGGACAAAACATATAAATGACCTTTAAGACAACATTTTCTTGTATCCAGATCATTATAACTAGTCACATGCCAATCAGTGAGTTGAATTGAATTTTTCCCACATCTTTTCTCAGGTTTCAACTAAATACCTTCTTTCATAAATAATGATGAGTGATTATCTCCTTTGTTCTCTTTTCCTCACCTAAAACTTGAAAGAAGTCAAGTTTCAAAATCTGTTTCAACACAAATCTCTAGAGACAATAGTCCAGTGATGGTGAGAGGTGGGAGGCAGTCATCATCAGTGCTCCACTGTGAGCTTACTTGTTCTATAGACCATAGCAGCAAGGTAAACTGTCAGCTTTCAGTAAAGAAAAGATAATCCAACTGTTATGCTAACACTTATCAGGAAACCTGCTAGCTGTTACAACCCTAAGTATAATGTCCGAAAAGGAGTTCTGTTTTTATTCTTTATAAAATGTGTATTATGTGACAAACTTTAAAGAAACAATCTAAAGTTCCCCTGCTCAAACTGCCTCATTAATCTTGTGGAAATAAAACTTGCTACCTTTATAGGAAAAATGTCTATCCTCAATTTTTTTAAAAGGAATTATCCAGAACCTCAAAAAAGGCTTTACCTCAAACTATTTAGAGGACTCACTTCTGTTATGTCAGATACATGGCACAAAAATAATGTATATTCCCTCTTCCTTTCCCCACTACCCCTAACACATGCACATATCCAACCAGGAATTCCAGCATTTGACTGCAGAGAAAATACTAGCAGCAAGAACCTATCAAAGCCATAGTCTGCCTTCTTCCTTATTTCCTTGGTCCAAATAGAGCAAAGGACCTCTCCGTGGTGCTCTTATTACTACATGGAGTCAGAAAAACCAAGCTGGCAAAATTAGGCTTATAATCAATAAGCCTTTTGTAAAAAGTGAGGGCCCACCAGCATGGTACAAGACCCCTTATGTTTTCATGCACTCAAAATGTCTGTAAGTATATACACACCATCTCCTCCACAGGAGCCTCTGAACAGGCTCACAGCTGTTGATAGCAGGCAGCTTTGAGCAAATGAATAGCAATTTTGAAATCCATCTTTTGCCAGTGGGTCACATTCATAGAACCACCATCCACTGAAGATAAATGAGAATGTAACAGAAAGAGCTGAGCAAGAAAAATGAAAAATATCATTTTAGAGGGACTGAAAGAAAACATTCAAATAGATCCATAATTAGAGCAGCCAGCTTTGACATATTCAGCTTTATGAATTTCCAGCAGCCTGTACAGACCATGCACTGGAACCCATTTGACTCAGCTCGCCAAAAGTTATGTACCACTACTTGAATGTGAACAAAGTGAAAGGCTTTAATTACCTGATGTGACCAGTTTAAGGGAAACAGATCACACCATTTTAATGCTAATATTTGTATTTAGCACAGATTGTTCTTTGCACTCATTTTCCAACTAGAGGAGGGTTTGCTAGTATCAGTGTTTTCATCCAGTCTCTAAACATTTCAAAATTGAAAGATTCTGCATGGGAAACTTGGCACTGGGCTGAAAACACTAAAAGGGCAAAACTGTCAAGTCACACTGCTTTGCAAACAGGTTTCTGTGTCTGTGCAGTGAGTATCTTTCATCAAAAACTTCACTTTTAGGTGTCACACATGTGGAAGGGGTGGGAGTTTGCTAGCTCTGAATATATAATATCCATTTGTTCATAAAAGACAGTAACATGACAGTGTACTGTGTCAGCTCATTCATTGGGATGTGCAATTTTCCCTCATACTGTTTTAAGACTCTTTGCCTTCAAAACATAGGAGTCAGAAACAGTGCCTCAAAAGGCTGGATTTTGTCAACACCACTCAGGTTTGCTTTAGACTTTGCTTTGCTTAAAAACAATGTAAAACCAGATCTTATTCTATTTTGTATCTAAAGTCTAACCCTAAATGTTTTAGTCACTTAATCAAGTATTTGTTGTGATAATGAGGCTGGCAGAAAATATTTCCTGGACAGAGGCACCATAGTGTAGGTAAGAGCCCTGGACTTGAAGTCAGAAAACCTGACCTTGAGCCCTGGCTCTACCACCTCCTAATTTTGACACCTTCAACAAATTGCTTATCCTATCTGGATCTCAGTTTATTTATCTGTAAAATGGGATGGGTATACTAACTGATCTCTAAATTTAATATCTATGAATATATGATCCATGTAACTTTTAATGACTATGGTCCCATGACTCTTTCCATATTCTAACAATCTGTTCTATGTTCTAAAGTTCTTTTTAGCTCTGACATGTTCTAATGAAGAGGCTGTACTAGATGATGGCTAATGGCTCTTTAGCTTGAAATCTCTACTCCATCCCTCTCATTTAATCTTCACAACAACCCACTGAGGCTTTTAAATATACATATAAGCATTATTATTCCTATTTAACTAAGTGGAGAAGTGGTTTGTTCAAGGTCACAGAAAGTTAGAGGAAGAACCAGGGACACTAGAGAGGGATTTCTTTATTTAGGTACAGAATAGAATATTCGATCAAAGGCATATGAGATCCCTTCCAATCCCAAGATTCTGTGGTCCTGTGAAAGAAGTGCTGAACTTGGTCATTGTTACTGGAGCATAAAGATAATAATCAATGTGGTCATCTGGCGATAGAATCTCTTCTAGACCATTCTTCTTTGTAGAATGGAATTTGTTTTAAGTTGAACATGACTTGGATTTCATCTATGGATTTATCTAACGAAATATCAAAATTATATTAGTGTAATGTTATTTTTACAGATGTCTCATGTGTTACTTTGTATTATGGACATTTGTGTGTGTGTGTGTGTGTATGTATGTATGTATGTATGTATGTATGTATGTATGTATGTATGTATGTGATAACCCTTTGCAAAACTGTAAACTCCACGAAGTTAGGGGCTATTAACTAAACTTTTTAGCACATCCAGCTCCTGGGACAGTGTTCTGAAAAGAGTAGGCTTTTAAAAGGTTTGTTGAAATTAATAACAAGACTCTTATGGCAGCATTATAATGAGGAAAAGGGAGAGGAGGAAAGAAAGAGGAGAAGGAACTAAGTACTTATGTAGGGTGCCAGACACTGCACTAAATGCTTTTTAAAAATATCTTATTTGATCTTCACAATAACCCTGTGAGGAAAGTGCTATTCTCCCCATTTTACCATTGAGGAAACTGAGGCAAAGAGACCTTACATGACTTGCCTAGGGTCATAAAGTTGCTAAGTTTCCAAGGGCAGATTTGAAATCAGATCTACATGACTCCAGGCTTAGCTCTCTATGCACTGTACCACCTAGCTGCCTAGGGAGACTTTAGTAAGAACTCTGAATAAGTCAACAAATTCTTTGAATGGACTGATAAGTCTAGAGGAGATGGACTAAGGACTGCCTTCTTTGAAGATCAATCTTATACCTCAGATAAGGTTCCTAAATGCCTTGTGGAATGGGTAAAGAAGAAGGATTACTATTTAGCTTAAAAAAAAAAAGACCAGAGTCTCTATTATAAGCTGTTCTCTAAGATATTAGTCCTTTTGGCTTGGCAAGAATGAAAGTAAGTTGTGAACTGATTCAGCCATTCTGAAGAGCAATTTGGAACTATGCCCAAAGGGCTATACATTTTCTTTACTCTAGTAATACCACTCCTAGGTCTATATCCCAAAAGAAAAAGAAATAGAAATAGAAAAGGGAAGGGAAGATGGGAAAAAAAGAACCTATATATACAAAAATATTTATAGCATCTCTTTCCTGGGGGTAAAGAGTTAGAAGTTGAGGGGATGTCCATCAAGTGGGGAATGGCTGAACAAATTGTGGTATGTGATTATGAAGAAATACTGTTGCACTATAAGAAATTATGAGCAGGATGCTCTCAGAAAAACCTGGAAAGACTTGCATGAGCAGATACAAAGTGAAATGTACTGTGTACAAAGTAACAGCAATATTTAAGATGACCAGCTGTGAATGACTTAGCTATTCTCAGCAATATAGTGATTCAAGACAATTCTGAAAGACACATGATGAAAAATGCTATCCATCCCCAGAGAAGCAAGTTATGGTGTCTGAAAACAGATTGAAGCATACTTTAAAAATTGTTCTTTGTTTTTCTTGAGGTTTTTTTTGTCTTTGTTTTCTTTCACAACATGACTATTATGGATATGTTTTGTATGACTACACATGTATAACCTATATCAAATTGCTTATCTTCTCAATGAGGGGGATTGGGGAGGGAAGAAGAGAAAGGATTTGGAGCTAAAAGTTTTAAAAACCAATGTTAAAATTATTATTATATGTAACTGGGGGAAATAAAATACTAAATAAAAATTTTAAAAAGGTATGAGAGAAAGTAGACTATGTGCTGAGCAAAACAAGGAGAGTTTCTCTAGGTTTGGTGAGAAACACCCTAAATTTCCAGTTGGCATAAAAATGTGCTGTGCCAAATGCCTATTGTGTTGTATTTGCAAAGGCAAAAGACAAGGTCGAATGACCAATCTTGGAGAGGGCAGAAACAGAGGAACCAGAGGCTGCAGCACTCATGGACCACATCAGGTTGATCCAAATGCCTAGGAGACTCTTCTATGACTAAATACTATGGTAGTACCAAATACTGTGTGACCAGTGAGAACAATCCCTCAGTTACTCAAAGCATTGATAAAGTACACAGAAGCGACAAAGTATAACCCTACAAAACCCCAGGAAATCAGCTCACCAAGATCAAAAGAGGTTAAGTCAGTTCATGCAGATTTCACTGAAGATGCTTGGGTCAAGCCTGCTGGAAGTAGATCAGCATGAAGTATGAACTATATAATTCCATTTAGGACTACATTCTATACATTTGTATCATTCTGAAAGTGTCACAACTGTTGCATGATGGTGTTAAAACACAGAAGAGTCATAGGCAACAGAAACTGTCTTCAAAAAGACTTAGAAAAGGTTTTCTATAAGGGATGGCTTTTAGAGGCAGGCAGCTAGGTGGTACACTGATAGAGTACAGGGCCTGGGGTCAGGAAGACTCATCTTCCTGAGTTCAAATCTGACCTTAGACACTTAATAGCTGTGTGACCCTGGACAAGTCATTTAAACCTGTTTGCCTTAGTTCTTCATCTATAAAATTAAGCTGAAGCAGGAAATGGCAAACCATTCCAGTATTTTTGGCAAGAAAGCCTCAAATAGGGGTCACAAGGAGTCAGACAAGACTGAAAAAACTACTCAATAATGACTCCAACAACAGGTTAGGAAGGCTTCGAAAGAACAGTCTGGAAGTTGGAAGACATTTCTGAAAGGGACTCACAGAATACTTGGTAAAGTCTTCAGATGCAACCAAAGAAACTTCTAAAACAAAGATAGCAGAGTGGTTCAAACTCAGTATTAAATTAGCTCAAAGTACTGTAAATGCACATTGGATCTTCATAAAAATGAAAGATTATACTTTCTCTAAAATTAGGGCAACCACTAAAGGAAAGTTAACCCGAACAATAACTTTAGCTAAACTTCAGGTCACATGCATTTAACATAATGAGCTGAAGAAAATGAAAAGGCCATTCATAATGGAATTCATTGAATTAGGAATTCCATGCTTAGCTGCCTTATAACATATAATTAATGATCCTATAAAAACGCAGCAGTATGAACTCCCCCTGCTGCCCAAAGAACCACTTTTTCTGCTAGTAGAGTAAGTAAGCAGCTCTTCCACACACCCTGCCCTGCAGGGAGCTGCTGGGCCTGCCCCAACTCTT
Organism: Gymnobelideus leadbeateri; assembly: GCA_011680675.1. NCBI lineage: Eukaryota > Metazoa > Chordata > Mammalia > Diprotodontia > Petauridae > Gymnobelideus > Gymnobelideus leadbeateri. The sequence continues at coordinate 44,609 of WOXC01008043.1, read as the reverse complement.
CTCTGTGGATGCCACTTGGTTCCTCCATGATGGACTGTCACTCGGACCATTACTTGCTTGGTCTGTGGTGCCTGGTAATCGCAGTTGGCTCTGCTGGAGAGCCATTTCCTCCTCAACAGCTATGTCTAATACCCCACACCTTCCTAGAGATTATTCATAATCCCCTTGAAAACCCTTCTCCTTTTATATTTCTTTGTTGTGTTAACGAAGATCAACTGTCTGAAGATCCATCTTGTTTCATACCATACCCAGCCACCTGGTACAACAAAGAAAGTTCTCTTTCCATCAAACAGCCTGATCCTTATGAAGCCCCAGTGCTCAGATTCAAGGTTAAAGGATTAAGGCTTGAAGGCACTGAGTTCCAAAGGAGAGTACACCAAATAGCAAATGCAACACAGAAATCAATCCTTTTCACTGCAGGAGCAGTGTGAAAAACAAATCAGTTGAGCTCAATCTAAAATTTTCTCTGTGGGACTCTCGCAAATTAGCACTGAAACAGATGTAATGGCCAGTTCTCTGGAGACAGGCACCCACCCACAGCAAACCACCATAAGTCATCACAGCTATAGTCTGCTTTCAGATATTTTTTTTTTTAAAAAAGGGCAGGGTCAGAAACACAGACATCTCTTCCCACTTCACTTCCAAATGAGTATACCATCACCCTTCCTGTATAGATGTAGCTCATTTATTCCTCTCTATATAAAAGAATCCATAAGCTTTTCAAAATGTGTGTGTGTGTGTGTGTGTGTGTGTGTGTGTGTGTGTGTGTGTGTGTGTGTGTGTGTGTGTAAGGGGAAAAGGGCACTGAATATATGTGATTAGGACCTGAAACAGCAAGAGGTAAAGAAGTTTAACTTGTAAAATTTTATTCACAACAGTCTCTCAATCAACTTTTCATTTGGCCTGGTAGTAAAAGAAATGGTGCTATTACTATTAAAAATAAAATCTTTCAAAACATCTGAATTTTCCTACCCTTCACAGAACCTTTAGTATGCTTTAAGACAAACAAAAAAACTATTTAAACAACCACCACATTTAACCCTGCCTCCCTAGAGTCCTGTAAAGCACATTTACAGAGTCACAGAAATGTCCTACATGGCAATATTGTAAAGAAACTTTCCTACAAAGTGTTTTCTCTATTGCATTCATCTTACTGAAATTTTTGAGGAATCTCTCCTTCAGAGGAATACACAATTGACATGAGGAATGTTTATGTGTGTACATAAAATAAAAGAATCTACATGTATGGCTCATTTAAACTTCTAAAAGAAAATGAGATTGGTATTGCCTCACACAATTTAAGAAAAAGAAAATGGAAGACTTAGATGTTTTATCAACTAAGCCTTCAGTGTCCAAAGAAATAGTTTAAGTGATACACATGTTATTACAATTCTAATTTGGGGGGTCATGCTTAACACTGGTTAGGGAGAGTGGGAAATTCCTGACCATTTGGGTCATCGGAGCTCACTGGGACAGTGGATAGAGCAATGTGCTTGGAGTCAGAAAGATCTGAGCTCAAATCAGCCCTCAGATACTTACTAGCTATGTGACTCTGAGAAAGTCATTCAATCTTGGTTTGCCTCAGTTTCCTCAATTGTAATATGGAGATAATAACAGCATTTACCTCACAGGGTTGTTGTGAAGGTCAAATGAGGCAACATTTGTAAAACTGCTTAGTACGGGGGCAGTTAGATGGTGCAGGGGATAGAGCGCTAAGACTCCTGAAGACTTTCTGAATTCAAATCTGGTTTCAGACACTTACTAGCTGTGTGACCCTGTTCCTCATGTGTAAAATGAGCTGGAGAAGGAAATGGCAAAGCACTGCAGTATCTTTGCCAAGAAAAACCCCAAAATGGGGTCATGGAGAGTTGGACACAACTGAATAAGGACTGAACAACACTTAGTGCAGTGCCTGGCAGGTAGTGGGCACTCCATAAATGCTTATTCCCTTCCCTGTTATTCTAGGAACTTAATTTTTAGTATTCTTATCTCAGAAGGGAAAACTGCTAGATAACTCCCTGTCCAGGATGTTCTTTGACACACTGATTCTTACTTTGCCACAAACTGGTACAATTCAGAGTATAGCAAAATAGTTTCCCTTTCCTAGTCCCTCCCAAATAAACTTAAATTTCACAATGCTCTTATCACAAATAAATATGAGAATCAGGTTATCAAAACAACCAGACTCAAGTAGTAATAAAGCTCTAAACTCACCAACTCCACTAATATTTTTGGCTAGGAAGAAAGTTACTTTCACAGAATACTTAAATTATGTTTTTGTTATCAGCTTAATAGCAAGCTTTATGCCCACAAGGAGAATCACTGCTATTTTTTCCACTTTGTAAGCAGCAGATGAAGCAAAATGTTTTTACATTTTTTTTTAATTTAATCAGGGATACCATCAACATTCTGTAAGAAAGTACTCTTATTTTTTATGGATAGCGTTTTCCTCACCAAATATCTATAATGCTGATCTGAGATTTCCTTTTAGGTATGTGATATCCAGATAATTCAGCATCCACATTCCCTGCTGATTTATTAATTGCCATTTGACTAACTAAATCATTACTTAATAAACTTCTCGTCTGTACACATGGAGTGAAAAAAAATATCTGTGGCTAAAAGCATGTAGAAAAGATGTCATACATGGAGAGATGGTACACTTTAAGAAAACTCCATCCTCCATTCCCTACTCAGTAAATTCTAGTGGCTCCCTATCACCTCCAGGGACAAATATAAACACTCTAGTTAATTTAAAGCCCTTTACAAACTGGTCTCCACCTAGGGTAGAGGCAACTACACTGGCATACCCAGGATGGCTGTTAGCATCCTTTACTAGGAAAGATAGCTCTTTAAGGGGTCAACAATCTTTTTAAATGACATTTACTAGTTCAGGGGAAAAGTCAGCACCCTGAACTTCAGAGAAAATACAAGCAGAGAAATAAATATCAACAGACAGACTGCCTGAATGAACTATATACTTTATATACATCCCTGGATCAAGAGAATCTTTACATCTGAGTAGTTGGGGAGCTCTGAACATATGGCCCCTCAGAATCTTGAGCAGGGAATCACAAAAGCCTCTCATAAGTGAGCCCCCAAAGCAAAATGCCAATTCAGGGTATATATACACTTCTCAGAGCCAGAAGGTATCACAACCCTTGTGACTCACTGACTAATTAGAAATTAGCAAAAGCTACGCAATCCTTCCCACAGGCAAGCCTACCCTAAGCAAGCTTCCCTTAATGGGCTCCATGTGAAGTCTATTAATGGGCCAGGAAGATCTTAAATCCTATTAACATTACACCTATCTTTCTAGACTTCTTACACTTTATTGCTCCCCACTCCCACCCATGCAACAAGTACTCTTCCACTAATGAAACTGGTCTCTTCGCTGAGCCTGGAACAAGACTCTCCACCACTTGATTGAGAATGTTTTCTTTGACTGAGAATTTTTGGTTTTTTGACTGAGAATTTTTACTGACTGTCCTCTCTGCTTGGAAACTTCTCCCTTCTTATCCTTACTTCCCTGGCTTTCCTCAAATCCCAGCTAAAACACCACCTTTTATAGTTAGTGCTTCCCAATCCCTCCTAATTTTTCTATCTTCCCTCTGCTGATTATTTCCAATTGTTCCTGTATATAGCTTTGTTTGTACATAGTTGCCTATTTGTACACAGTAGCATTATGATTCCGTTAGATTGTGAACTAGAGAACAGAGCCTACTATCTTTTGACTTTCTTTGTATTCTCAGGTTTAGGACAGTGCTTAATAAATGTTTACTGACTTGAGAATTTTTTTTTACTTTCTTATATTATGATACAATTTTTAAAACAAAAAACCAAATGTCCACGAGCCTAAGACCAAAACTCATTATTATATTCTCCAGGTCCTACTTCAAAATCTTTGGACAAAGCCATATTGCCTAAAATGACTGACTTCCATGGAAAACGAGTTAATTTGGTACACTAATTATAGGTAAAGAATATTTTAAGGTGGACTAGGACTTTCTGTCAAGCAGTCAAAGAGGAGAGGTGAACTCTAGGAAGGAAGGCCAGTCTAGTGGGTGGTTCACAGTTTAATCAACTCCCACCATTGTATAAAATATCTTGCTTTCATAAGTGTACAAGTTCCAATTTTGGTTGTCCTTTTTATGCGAAAGTATTATTTCATTCACTAGGGAGTACTTCCCATTGCCTCCAGAATCAAATAAAATTCTGTTTTGGCTTTTCATCACCAGGACCCTTCCTACCTTTCTAGTTTCTTAGACTTTACATCCCTTCACATCTGTCATCCGGTGATGCTGGCCTCCTAGCTGTTCTTGCACACAGCATTCCATCTGCTAACTGAGGAGTTTTTACTGGCTGTCTTGCATGCCTGAAACTCTCTCCCTCCTTATCTCTGCTTCTTAGCTTCCCTGGCTTCAAAGATTTCCTTCAAATCTCAGCTAAAATTCTATCTTTTGCAGGAAACTTTTCCCAGTCCCCTTAATCTTAGTTCCTCCCTTCTCAGACAAGCTCCTGTACATATCTTGTTTGTACATCGTGTTTGCATATTGACTCTCCTATTAGGGTAAGTGTTCCTTGAGAGAAAGAACTATTTTTTGTTTGTTTGTTTGCTTGCTTTTTGGTATCCACAGCACTCAGGCTAGTACTTGGCACAGAGCAGGCCCTTAATAAATGCTAGTTGATGGAGTTTCTGTTGGAGTCATGCCTTTACTATTATAGAGGCTCTCTCCACAGATGGATATCATGGTGCCTTTACTATTTATTGCATGTATGCTGGAAAAAAATCCCATGGATGGGATCTTTTTGTAACCCCTAGCAGCCCATAAGTAATAAATATATGCAGTGGTTCCAAGCATTAATTTCTAAGATTCTGGAAGAAATTATTGAAAAGGAAACATGGAGCTGGTAGGTTGCACTCTTTTCTACATTGTAATTCTGTCACATAAGATGGAAAATGCCACTTTATATGTAGCCCTTAGGAATTTGTTTCTATTGTTGAAGAGATATTGCCTTTCAGACTCAGGGGCTTCTCTTTCACTCTTTATCAGAAACAAAGCCATAATTAGTATCTGGAAGGCTTTGATTCAATTTTATGATGTCACTGAAGATTTCTAAAGAACTGAGTAGGTTGTGAGGAGACAAAGTTGATTCGAACTGGTGTTAATTAGACAAGATGTTAAGGAAATTTTGAAAGTAACAGAGGGGAAATGCTTTGAAAAGTCAGCAAAGGGCAAAAAAAATTCTCATGGTTCCTCCAGTCTGTCAAACTGATATATCTATCAGTAAAGGAGAAAGAAAAAATGCAATAAGTATCTTTATTTTCTTCACCCATGTGGGGAATGGAGCAGTAAAAGCTGGATTAACACCTGGATTAACAAAGGCAGAAATGTCAATCATATTCCGTGGCCTATAAGACAAATAAATGGACACATAAATGTGGAGGCATGCTGCACTGACCAAATACTGTACCCAATGTTCCATAAGTGATTCTGAAACACTTTAGAGCCTTTTTAAAGGCTTAAAATTGGGCAGACTGTCAGGGGCAAATCAGAGAAAACAACTTATAATTTGTGTAAAAAGGGTCATCTTTGGCTGGCTGGAAAAAAAAAAAGGAAGGCTTGATGCCCTAACAGAGCTGCCTCTGGCTTTTTAAGTCACTACCTCATTTCAGACAACAATTACCTTCCAATAGTTTGGCCCAGCTGTGCCCTTCTATTTGCTCCTGTTTGTCATTAAGCGCTTGTGTAGTATTTGTTCTCATTCTATAGCATTTATGCAGGAAGCCAGCGATGCAAGCTCCCTTGCCTGTGATTCTTCCCACAGATAATAGAGAATAAATTGCAATTAGATTTTGGTAATTGTATATAATTAACTCAAAATGAGCTGTTAATTATAAAAAAATATGTTTTCAGTTCCTGATTATATCATTTATTTTAGTTCCAAATTCTTAATGCCTCACTTGAGTAAGTTTAATATTTTAAATACACTGAGTATTTTTTAATACTAAGATAATTTAAATTTCCAGATAAACAAAATTCAGTTTAAAATTAAGTTTCATCTTGGGAGTTCCTCTGGCAAACTCAAACAGCTTGGAAGGTAAAAAAAGGGTCATTTCCACAACAATTCTTGATTGTATTTTCCAAAACCACCAGCACTTAGTATTGAAACAATTCTACCAAGTTCTTTAATAAAAGAGCCAGAATGTTTAGGGCTGTACAGTATTCCCTTTTGTCCCATCTCTAGCTCTCTCTGGGATATCTAAGACAACACCATTTCTACAGCCAATTGTATAAAGGAGACAAATGAACTTGTCACCTTCACCTTTTCCAGCTTTACATTAAATAATTTAAGCAGCCTTGAATGAGTAACCTTAGTCTTCACTAAGGTTTGGGAAACATTTCCCAATCGTTGTCTGCCAGACTTTGGAAGTAGGTGACAGAATGTCTTGAACTGCTATGATGAAGATTAACTTTGAAAAAGCATCATGGTCTATCAAAGGCATATCATAACAACAACAAGCATCTTAATCTGTTGGGAATTTGAAACCTGTATATAATTTTACCTTATTTCTGAGGTCATTAATTGGGTTATGGGCATAAATATTCAGCAGACACACCTAAATCTTTTGGGGGCAATTCCATGTGTTGTAGACTTGTCTGGTATTGTCCAACATCTTACTTGTTTATCTGGCTCAGATAAAGAAAGGGGCATCAAGCCTTGAGAGGTAAGAAAAGAAAGTGATTCTGTTTATCTGTGGCAAGGCAGCTAAAAATGGTCAGTCTGACAGAAATGTTATTGTCAATTTCAAGGCATTAGAAAAGAATAGGAAAAACAAAGATCTGCTGCCTTAAAGGCTCCACTGCCTCATGGATCAGTGTTCATTCACATCACTTCTGGTCAGAGTAGTATTACTTTTGGACAACAGGGACACACCCAAACATTTTTATATATGCATGTACATTTGATAATTATACCTCAAACACGGAAATCACTATTAACTATCCCTTTTTTAATGACCTCAGCTTTATTACTGTAAAGATTTCTTGTCCAGAATACCTGGGCTTTTTATCAGTTGATATGAGAAGGGACTCCCTTCTAAGGTGCCTCTCCTAAGAGTTCCTCACAAGTAATGGCTCCGCAATCAAACTAAAGATTCATCACATAGGTAATACTGTACAATCTTTCCTCTTGGGAATTGAGAAGTGGGTTCTTTTATATAAGACTAAAGATCCATAAAAAATGTAGACTTAGCTTCTTAACTTTTTGAAGTCTGAGAGAAAAATAATGATCATCAAGTAATTGATGTGTTATTAAGATATTTTCCACATAGTAAAAGCACATACAACTGGGAATCTTTCTTAGCAGTGGGAAAGGACTCCAAACTATTAGTGAGTTGATGTAAAAATAATTCAGTGCCAACTTATGAAATGCACAGTGAAAGAGAACACGTAAGCAAATAAAAACAATAATTTGGCAGGGGGAATTTGGAACTAAAATAAATGATATAATCAACCACTTGATGAAGTGAAGGGAGATAGATGGAGTGAAGGGAGCATTTCTGCATCCTTCTGGGATTACCTTAGTCCTGTGCCAATTCCAGTCAATGAAAGATTAGGTTCTTGGGTTTTACTGAGTGCTTCATCAATGGCAGTATCTCTTGAATTAAATGCAGCCTGGTTTTTTAACCTGGAAAGATGGATATACAGTGAGTTCCTAAACCTCTGGATACTGAAGTTAGAAACCCTTAGAAGGTTATACTCTGATTCTGAGTTATAATAAATTAATCTCCATCACGTTAGATGCAAAATATATCAAATTCACACACACACACACACACACACACACACACACACACACACTCTGCTGGCCTTGATGTCCAAGAAATGGACATGGGGGGACATCCCTGAAAAACTAAACTGGATAATCCCAGAGGATATAAAGTCTAGTCTCCAGAAATTCAAGGCTTCATAGACACAGAGTGCTGTGGCTTAGGTTAGCAACAATATGGAAGAGAATATCAGAAGTGCCTTAGAAGGAAGAGGAGAAAGTATGTAATAATAAATAATACTTAACATTTATATAGTACTTTTAGGTTAAGTACTTCATAGATATTATTTTATTTGATCCTCACAATAACCTTGTGAAGTAAGTGCTATTATTATATTTGTTTTACAGATAAGGAAACTGAGGCTGAAAGTAAGTGACTTATTAAGGGTCAAAAAATTAGTAAATGTCTCAGGCAGAATTTGGAGTCTGATCTATTATTACATATTAAGTAATGAGGAAAAGGTATGGAGTGATGCTAGCTACATGCTTGAGACTCTCTCCTGGACAATATGGCAAATTTCAATGACATTGAAAACTTTGGCAGGAATCTGCTAATTGTCAATAAAATGAATAGACTAAAGTCATTATGAAAAAAGGTGGTAAACATAACATAAACAGGTGAAGATTTACTCAGGAGCCTTGCAGCAGCTGATCTCTCAGGGTGGAATATACTGACATGCTGTTGTGATACTGCATACCCTGTCCCCTGCTCAGTTCTAGACAACAAAGTGCCAGGAGGATGGCAACTTGGGACTGACATGCTGTTGTGATACTGCATACCCTGTCCCCTGCTCAGTTCTAGACAACAAAGTGCCAAGAGGATGGCAACTTGGGCCACCAGCCTAGGGAGTCCTGTTCTCAGCTTCTCCCTCATAAGCACCAATGTCCAGCCAGAGACTTAGCTCCATAGCTGCTCTATAGCTCCATGACTCAGTCACTTTTTCACTTAGTCCCATAAAAGGGCCACTCTCATTGAACTATCATCAAACTCAGGCACTAGGTTTACCCTCACCACAAATTCTCATTCTTCACTCATGCTTTCTATTTACAGGTCTCTAGTGATAATAATAATTTATATAAAGCATTTTATGATTTGCAAAGCATTTTTATATGTTAATTCATTTGACCCTCACAACAATCCTGTGAGGTAGGTGCTATTATTATCCCATTTTACAGATGAGGGAACTGAGGTAAACAGAAGTTAAGTGACTTTTCCAGGGTCACAACTAGCAAGTTTCTTTTTTTTTTGGAGGGAAGTTGGGGTTAAGTGACTTGCCCAAGGTCACACAGCTTGTTTTTGTTTATTTATTTTGTTGATAATTCCGGAATCACCACAGCTTCTGGTGTTCTGGGGTCTCTCCAGCCGGCTGCTGGCCCTGCCGCCCTGGGGCTAAAACCTCGGCTCACGGGGACCTGGGCTCGGCTCAGCTCCCCGTGCACTGCGCCACCTAGCCACCCCATAGCAAGTTTCTAAAATAAGATTAGAATTCTGACTCCAAAGTCTGTCCTCTATCCACTGTGCCACCTAATACTTGAGCAACACCAGTGAGACTATGTTTCTAATGCTCAAAAATAAGCATGTGAAATAATGGGCACCTGTGGCCCCTGTAGATCTCTGTGGCTGCTCCCTCTAGTTTTGGCATACCTTATCTTTTGTCCGTGACAAGTAACTGCCTCACATTTTTACCAAAATATTTGTTTATGAGAACAACATAATCAAGTGAAAACAGTGTAGGACTGGGAAGTAAAGAGTCTGGTTGCAGTCTTAGATCCACTACTCACTACACTGCAGCCTTGGGAAAAACACTTAAAATTCTCTGAGCCTTGGCTTCCTCACCTGTGAAATAAAGAGACTGGATTAAGTGACTTCTAAAGTTTCTTCTAATTCTAAATCTATGATCCCTTTGATCCTATTGATTCTTGTCAACAAGAATAACAATTATTATAATGATAATACTAATTATAGCATTTCTCTAGCACCCACTATATGCAAGACACTGTTAACATTTTACAAATATTTCATTTGATTCTTACGACAACACAGAGAGATAGATGCTATTATTATACCCATCTTACAGATGGGAAACTAAGGAAAATAAAGGTTAAGTGCCTTGTCCAAAATTACTCATGTCTTCCAGACTCCAGGCCCAGCACTCTATCCACTGAATTTCCTAGCTGCCTCTAAGGAAGACTGAAGTTTTGCTTTCATCAAATATGAAGAGCAGTGGGATTTTTACAACGACCTGAATAGAGTAGACAATGCTTTATTTCTGTCAGTGACTAGTAATAGTTATGAATGTATTGAGTCAAGGGTGAGAAGGTGAAAGATTTCAAAGAATATCTCTGCTTATCAATTATTGGGTAAAATGAAGTGTTCCTTAAAAAAATCAAAGAAGTACTTTAAACAGAAATCAAAAAAGAAAAAAGAGAAGAGAAATATAGGAATCCTAACTGTGTCAGGAGGCTGAAAGGTAGAAGAATATGACCAAAAAAAAAAGAAGAGAAAGACCTCTGAACATTTAAAGTCATACAATAGATATAAGACTTCTCATAGACAGTGTAGCTAGACTGTCTCTACTGTGTTTCATCAGAAGAAAAATCACTGAATTAAAGATTCAACAGTAAGAGGAAGAAAAGACTAGCAACAGTGGTTGTCAATTTTTTGGTAAGGGGTACCAAGGAAGCCATTTGTTGATCTGGCACAAATAGGGAGGTTGCTATCTTCCCTGGGAATCAATCTGATGTAACACGGAGAGTCTCTCAAAACTTGTTAAATTTAAAGACTACCATGATTCCTGGTGATTAATACAGGGAGAAATGGCACTGCTGGAAGCAACTGAAAAAAGTCAGGAATAATGAAGTCCTAGACAAGAAATGGAACATTACAGCTGCTGGAGCATATTACTGTGGTCCAACTGAAGACTGAGGCTTCAGAAAAAGAAAAAAAAAAGGTAGATTTAGGAAGTGACCAGCTGATTAAGAAGATAGTGTCTGAGAGTACTATTTAGATGTCTGGATTGTAGTTTAAAATATAGGAATGACAGGCCCTTAGGGATAGAGTATAATGAGAGATGGTAAATAGAGATTTAATCTAGCACCATATGGAAATATCAGACTAACAGACCAGTTACAAAAGTAAATTTTCAAAAGACCTGATTATTTTATTTAAACACAAACTTTTTACACAATTATTATCATTATTAAAAGGATGGTTATTGCTCATACAAAAAAACAGGAAGTAATAACAAAGAATCAACAAGATTCATCCAGAAGATGAAATGTCAGACTAATTTTATCTCCTTTTTAGACAAGGAAATGAGGAAAATGTTGGTGATATTATTTACGTAGGTTTTAGCAAAGCCTTTGACAAAGTCTATCATGTTATTCTTATGGAAAAGACTGGCAAGATATGGGCTAGATAATAGTTTAATCGAATGGAATTTGAACGTCCTAACTGGACAGATACAAATAATAAGTTATGAATTGTTCAACACTAGCTTGGAAGGACTTCTCTAGTACTGTGTCCAGTGGAATTTTTGGCTGTTTAATGTTTTTATTAATGCCTTGGGCAAAAGCATAGGTAGTACTCTTAACAATTCTTAACAACTTTTCAGTAATTTCCCAAAGCTGGGAAGGATGGCTAGTACACTGGATGACAGCATAATGTTCTAAAAAGATCTCAAAAAGTCAACTCTAATAAGATTAAATTTAATAGGAAAATCATAAACATTTATATTTGGGCTAGAAAAAAATTTACTTTTGGGAAACCAAATACTTTGTGAGTTAAGTTATAGAAAGATAATCTTAAAATGGTGGTCAAAAGCCATTAGTGTAAGGAGAATTAACACTTAAGAAAATTATTGTTGTTTTTCCAGTGTTTTTTTTTTTTGTCAAATCTGACTCTTTGTGACTCCTTTCCTTGGTAAAGACACAAGAATGGTTGGCCATTTCCTTCTTTAGTTCATTTTACCGGTTAAGAAACTGTGGCAAACAGGGGAAAGTAATTTGCCCAGGGTCGCACATAGTTAAGGCCAGATTTTAACTCAGTCTTCTTGATTCCCAACCCAGTGCTCTACCCACAGCATCACCTGGCTTCCCCACTTAAGATAATAGCACATTTTTAAAATGCACCTGAACATGAAATAAATATCTAAAGTGGACTTTATTGAAGTAACACAGAGATTGGAAGTCATATTCTTAATGAAAATCAGAGGAAAAATATTTCAAAAAGATTTCTTTTTCCAGGTAGTTTGTTAAAGCAGGGAGAGTAACAATTACAGTGGAGTCTGTATGTGGATGATGTTGACAAATTTCATTGAATAAATTGAGTGTACCTTATGACTAAATGAGTCCAACTTTTATAAAGCTTTTACAAAATATTCTACAGGACAAATGCAATCTCTGTAGTATCTTTGTTTTTATTTCTTCCTGAATGTAAATATTCTTCCTGAATCACAAGCTTCTACTTATAACCTTATATTCTTAGTTTCCTCTATGCAATATATTTTCTATTCCACTCAAACTATATAACTCTGACTCCATATCATCTACCACACTTCCCTATCTATGCCTTGACTCCAGCTATTCCTTCTGTCTGGTATGGCTTTTCTTCATTTATTAAATTCTTACCCATCCTTTAAAATCCAGCTCAAATGTCAAAGGATCTCCAAAAATCCTTCCTTATCCCTCTGGTTGTTAAAAATTCTACCACTCAAACCTTACATAGCACTTTGTTTTGTAACTTCTCCAATAAACTTTTCATAGAAAGTTAAATATTTTGGCTATATGGTGTTAGTATCTCATCTTCCACCTAGACTGTAAGCTCCTCGAAGGCTCATCTTGCTCAAACATTCTATCTACTCCAGTCCCTAGTGCAGTATTCTGAACGAAGCAGGTGCTTAATAAATGCTTATCATGGCTTTGTGGCTCCAAACTGCAAAGGCTCTTCTGCTATAACAGCATCATTTCCTAAGTATCATACAATATTAGTGTGTACCAAGAGTTACACTCTGCTTCTAGGCAGTTGATTAATTTAAGCAAATACTGAATAAGGCAAGATAACCTTTAAAATCTTCTAAAGAGGATAGGGAGTTTACTCAGTAGGAACAGTCATGATGCAGGTCCAACAATGCCAACCCCTCAAGGGAGTTACTTGTCTACACAGTTGTTACAGGAACAGATTTATCCTGCCACATATTCTTCAGTATACAGGGACTAGTGAGAAGAACAAAATGAGAAGAATAACTCTGACAACAGAACTCACCGATTATAATCCAGCCGGGACTGGTGGAGCTGCTGCCGTTTCAACTGAAGTTTTGTTTCCTGATGGGCCAGCAGATGCTGCAGGCGCTCCTTTTCAATCTCCAGCTCCATTTTCTGCAGGTGAAGTTGATTCCTCCTCTCTACCGACATCTGCTTTTTGTCATCCATTTCCTCAGGCTCGAATGTCACGGGTGCCTGTAGCACAGGTGTCCAGGAAAGCTCACAATAATTGCATGATTCCTGATGAGGGGTCCTGGGAGGCTGCCTGGTCATTCTTTCCTGATGGTTCCCATGAACATGATCTTTATTTTCAGGATGACTGTGAATACAGCAATGACTACTTAGGTAAGGCTGGGAGTGTGCAAATTCCTTAAGTCTCATTTCATGTGGTGAGGCTCTCTCTGTCAGAATTGAGCCCATTAGCTTTGCTCCTGGGGACCTGTGGTTACATAATCTTGTCTCTGCTTGCCCCCTATTCAGATCATCCTGGGGAAGATGAAGGGTTGCTATCCTGGGAGAATAATTCCTGAAGGGCAGATGTGCAAATTTAGGCTCATTCTTGTTTTGATTTGCAAATTTAGGCTCCTTCTTGTTTTGATAGGTTTGTGAAACTGTGAGGTTCCTATAGGTACCATTCTGTTCCTGATGTGGAGAACTAGGAGAGTCCTTCCTGATGGACACCTGAAAGGAAATAATAGATTGTGTTTCAATTACAGATCTAATAAAGTAATTTTTTCTCTATAGCCCTCCAGAAAGCAATGAGACAATCTGTTCCATGAAAGCTGCTTTGAAGCAGTCTTCTGACTCATGATGATGGCATTCATATACTTAAGGAGATATGTCCCATAGTCAGGGCTAAAACGATTACTGAGCAACATGCATTTCAGTATATATCACCAATGATAAAAATAAGACAAGAGTTTGCAGATAGCAACTTTAATATAAACAGTTGCACTGGAGTTGTGAATAGTCTAAGGTTATATAAAAATCAACTTAGAGAGCAGAAGAAACATTAAATATTAATGTCTTAAAATGCTTAATTTTCAATACAGAGTCAAGAAATCCATTCACCTGCTATAAATACCTTTAGATTGGCCATTACACAGCATGAGATTTGATGTAAACCATTTCATCTTGCACTGAGTGGGATATTACTTAATGCTGGAAATCTGATGAGAAATTTTCAAAATATCTTTGCAGAACACAGATAAAAACGGCTACTTTCCATAAAATATGATTCTTTTTTTTTGCTTTTTGGAGGGCAAATGGGGTTAAGTAACTTGCCCAAGGTCACACGGCTAGGTTTTTGTCTGTGTGTGCATTAAGTGTCTGAGGTCAGATCTGAACTCAGGACCTTCTGACTCCAGGGCCGACGCTCTACTCACTGCGCCACCTAGCCGCCCCTAAAATATGATTCTTTACCAAAAGCTACCATCTAAATACAAAACATGTTTAAATTCAATAAAAAATGGAAGTGATTTTTCAATTAAGGTGGGTGTTATTATATTTTTACAAAATTTAGGCAGAACACAAACAGTTGAGATTTAAACCTGTTTGGGCCAATACAAAGGGAACTTTCCTAGCGTTCTCTTTTTGGCTCTTCTGTCAGGGACATGAAAGCCTTGACTGTATCAGGGAACATCCTTTCTCAAACTAGGAAGAGTGAGTTTAGGCTGAATCATTTCAACAGATCAATGCCTCATCGTACCCTCAGAATATTAGGTCTATTGAAGACGTTTCAGGAAAAAAAACAACAACAACAACAACCTCAGCTTAAGGCCTTTAGTTAAAAATACATTTGATTTAATGCCGATCTTAATAGTAATACAAATAATTACTTATTATTACTCATGAATGTAGATTCATATAACAGAAAAAAAGATGAATTTAAAAATGTTTTCTTAAACTCTCAGTTTAATTTTTGTTTGACCAGGTATATAATTTGGAAAAGGTATTACCTATCTGGTGTTAGTCAGATTTCCCTAACTATAGACTTCTACCACATGTAAACTTTCCTCAATTTAACCTATACACATAGAGAGGGGCAAAAGCCTTTTTTAAAATAGAGCTGTGAGTCAATTTTCTGCTTTTAATCATGGAATGGCAGGAAAATAAGAGGAAAACATTAACTAGACTCCAACAAAGAGAAACAACCAAAGAATCCTTCAAAGCCTCTTCTCCTGTGCTAACTCCTTTCTATTCCTCTAGGTCTGTCTTTACACCATCTTTTTTATTGATTCTTTTCCTTCCTTGTTAACATTTTCTGCTTTTATCTAGCAACAACTCTTCCTCATCCTTTAAAACTTGTCTCCACTTAACCTTTCATTCTCTTTCTTCACTGAAGAAGAGGTAGACTTTCTTCTTACAAGAGTTAACCTTTCTACCAGTACTCTTGATTTCATCCTGAGGCTCAACCTTTTCTAGAACCTTGCTAAATCAATCTTCTCCTCTTCACTTCTTCTCATATATTTTCTTCACTTCTCTCATATATTTTAATCATTCCATATCCTTTGTTCTTCTTCCTTCATCTTAAATGTCACCCTTATTATAAACAACAGGAATAGCAATAGCAATAGCAATAGCAATAGCAATAGCAATCTTCAATCACTTCTACTACAGCTTGAGCTTCTGGACCATCTCTCTCTCTCACTGACAAATGTCTTGAGAGACAAAAAGAAGAATGAAGTGGTAAAATGGAAAGAGAATTGTATGTGGAGTAAAAAATAAAAGTGAATTCAAATTCTGGTGCTGGCCCTTCCTTCCTGTGGCCTGGGGCAATTGGTTTCTTCTTTATCAGTTTCAGTTTTTGAGACAACTGGGATATCTGAATGACTGTTAAGAGTCTATCTCTAAAGGTATGATTAGAGAGCGTGAGGGACAATCTTTAGCATTCTTTTAAAAATGTACATATTTTAATACTAGAACATTCCACTCTACATGGTTATATATTTATTTTGCATTATATTAAACCACATCCTTAGAATCAAAGCTCAAAGCCGCAGGCATATAGTAATAAACAGGGATTAAAATTTTCAAATCTTGCCTAGGCTGTAAAAAGCTCTGTCTGTACCTCATACCTTTATGTCCTTGTCACACACTCTTTAACTTCTCATAATATGGTTTCTACCATGATCACTTTACCAGAAAACACCTTTCTAAGAGTCAATGATTCAATTCTATCCCATTCAAATCAATAATCATTTATTAAGCGGTTACTATGTGAAAGGCACTGTTCTAGGGCTTGGGATACAAGGACAAAACAAAACAACAATTAGCAGCTTTCAAGGATTTTACATTCTACTGGGGGAATACAACCTGTAAATGGGTAAGTAAATATAAAATCATTTCACTGTGGATAAAGTACTAACAACTACACAGATCAGGAAAGGCTTTCCTGTCAGAGGTTGTACTTCTGTTGAACCTTGAAGGGGGCGAAGGATTCCAAGAGGTGAAGAGGAAGAGGGAATGAATTGAAAACATGGCAAGATAACCTATGCAAGATAACTTTCCTAAGAGGGAAATGAAATGTACAATTTGGGAATTCTGACACAGCAAGTAGGTTAATTAGGCTAAAGCAAAGTGTATGAGGAAGTGTAATATGGATTAATTCTGGAAATGCAGGCTGGAGACAGACTGTCAAGAGCTATAAATAAGATGCTGAAGAATTTATAATTATACTAGAGGCAGAAAGGCATCATAGAAGATTCTTTGGCAGGGAAGTAACATGGTCAGACCTGTTGGAGGAACAAGGAATTTTTGGCCTGGAGAAATGAAGATTCGTGGGGGAACACTGTATTTCAAGATAATTAATAATTATTTGAAGGTTGTTATATGGAAGAAGGATCAGAATTACACTGTTTGGACCCAGAAAACAGAACTAAGAACAATTAGGGGTGGGAGTAGGGGAGGGAGATGTTGCAAAGAAGTCAAGTTAGGCTTGATGTCCTATTAATAGTCACAGAAGTCGAAAAGTGGAATTGCCTTGAAAGCTCCCCTCTGGTGAGTTCCCTTCTTTGGAGTCATAAAGAAGAAATTAGATGACCCCAAAGAAATCAAAGAATGTGGTGAAGGACCCATCTATACAAACATATTATAGCAGCTCTTTTTTTGGTGGCAAAGAATTAGAACCGGATGGTATGTTCATAAAAGGGAATGGCTGAACAAGTTAAAGTATATACATGGCAACATTGTTCTGAAAGAAATGCTGAAGGAAATGGTTTCAACAGGAAGACTTATATGAACTGATGGAAAGTGAAATGAGCATAATCAGGAGAGTAATTTATACAATAACAATAGTGTAAAGACAACTTTGCATGACTAAGAACTCTGAATGACCCAATGACCAATTGTAATTTCAGAGCACTCACAATGAGGTGTGCTACCCCACCTCCAGATAGAGAGGTAGACACAGAACGCACTTTGAGGCATATTCTTTTTTTGTTGTTCATGGCCAATGTGGGAATATGTTTTGCTTGATTATACATGTTTGTAATAAGTTTTGTTTTTCTTGCTTTCTCAATGGAGGGAGGAGGAGGAGGAAGGGAAAAATGTGGACCAAAAAACAGGAAAAAAAATTAAGGACTGGAGGACTATCTGTTAAGATTTTTTTTCTAGAAATTTAGTTCTGAAATGGAGGAGAGTTATAGATAATAGCGTGAAAAGCAAGAAGCATGATATGAGGAATTTTTATGTAGAGGGACCCTAAGCATACTTGTAGGCAATAGTGAAGGAGTTAACATAGAAAGATAAATACAAAAGACTTTTCTCATATTCTTCATCTTCTCTGACATCTTTGCAACACTGCGGACTTTTGACCACTCTTTTCCTTCTTGAAACTCTCTACTCTGTTGACTTGACATTGTCTTGGCTTTCCTTCTATGTCTCTGATCCCTCCTTTGCTGGACAGGTACTTCATAAAGGCTTGCTGATTTGATTGTCCCTACAAGTAAGTGTTTCCCAAGGCTTTATTCTCAGCTCTGTTCTCTTTTTTGTCTACATTCTCTCCTTTTATTAAAAAAAAAGTTTACTTATTTTTAGTTTTCAACATTTGCTTTTATAAGATTTTGAATTCTAAAATTTCCCCCCTCTCTCAGCTCTCCCTTCCCCAAGATGGCATGCAATCTGATATAGGTTATACATGTTGATTATAGATTATACATGATCATATTGAACATATTTCCACATTAGTCATGTTGTAAAAGAATCAGAACAAAAGAGAAAAACTATGACAAAGGAAAAACAAAAAATAACAACAACAAAAAAGAAAATAGTATACTTCGATCTGCATTCTGATTCCATAGTTCTTTCTCTGGATGTGAGTAGCATTTTCCATCATGAGTCCTTTGGATTTGTCTTAGATCATGGCATTGCTGAGAAGAACTAAGTGTAACAAAGTCAGTCATCACACAATGCTGCTGTTATTGCATACAGTGTTCTGGTTTGTTCAATTTGTTCAGCATCAGTTCATGCAAGTCTTTTCCGGCTTTTCTGAAATCTGGCTGCTCATCATTTCTTATGGAACAATAGTATTCCATTACATTCGTATACCATGACTTGTCCAGCCATTCCTCAATTTATGGATATCTCCTCAATTTCTGATTCTTTGCTACCACAAAAGAGCTACTATGAATATTTTTGTATATGTGGGTTCTTTCTCCTTTTTTATGCTCTCTTTGGGGTACAGTAGTATTGTTGGATCAAAAGGTATGCACAGTTTTACAGTTCTTTGGGCATAGTTCCAAATTTTTCTCCAGAATGGTTGAATCAGTTCACAACTCTACCAACAATGCAACAGAGTTCCAATTTTCCCACATCTCCAACATTTATCATTTTCCTATTTTGTCATGTTACCTAATAGTTATAATTACCTAATAGTTATCTGATAGTTATGATGTGGTGCCTCAGAGTTGTTTCAATTTGCATTTCTTTAATCAATAGTGATTTGGAGCATTTTTTTTCACATGACTATAGATAGTTTTAATTTCTTTATCTGAAAACTGACTGTTCAATGCTTTGATCATTTATCAACAGGGGAAAGATCTGTATTCTTACAGATTTGATTCAGTTCTCTATATAATTTAGAAATGAGGCCTTTATCAGAGACACTGGCTATAAAATTATTTCCCAGCTTTCTACTTGCCTTCTAATCTTGGTAGTATTGGCTTTATGCAAAACCTTTTAAATTTAATGTAAACAAAATTATCCATTTTGCATTTCAGAATGTTCTCTATCTCTTGCTTGGTCATAAATTCTTCCCTTCTCCATAGATCTGACAGGTAAACTATCCTTGCTCTCCTAATTTGCTTATAGTTTCACCCTTTATGTCTAAATCATGTACCTGTTTTATCTTGGTAAATGGTGTAAGATTTTGGTCTATGCTTAACTTCTGCCATAATGTTTTCCAGTTTTCTCAATTTTTGCCAAATATTCATAGTGCCCAGAGCACTGCCCCTGGAGTCAGGAGGACCTGAGTTCAAATCCAGCCTCAGACACTTAACATACAAACTAGCCATGTGACCTTGGGCAAGTCACTTAACCCCAATTGCCCTCCAAAAAGCAAAAAAAAATTGTCAAATAGTGAGTTCTTATTCCAGAAGCTGGAGTCTTTGGGTTTATCAAACAGTAGGGAAAACAAACAAAAAACCAGTAGGTAACTATATCATTGATTACTGTGTCTTGTGTACTAACGTATTTCACTGATCCACCACTCTATTTCTTAGCTAGTACCAAGTAGTTTTGATGATTGCTGCTTTATAATACGGTTTCAGATCTGTTACAGCTAGGCCACCTTCTCTTGTATTTCTTTTCACTAATTCCCTTAATATTCTGAACTTTTGCTCTTCAAATGAATTTTTAAATTATTTTTCTAGTTCTACAAAATAAGTTTTTGGTAGTATGAGTAGTATGGCACTGAATAAGTAAATTGATTTAGGTAGAATTGTCATTTTTATTTTGGTAGCTTGACCTATACACTATTTCCTTTTGTACTCTCATCCAATTCTTCTCAAGTTGGACTAGACAACTCACTATTCCTTAAAGGTATTCCATATATTTCATCTCTGTGCCTTTGTTTACATAGTTCCCTATGTCTTGAATACTGCCTTCCCCTGCTTTCCTCTCTTTGCTACATCAGTATCTAAATGTTGAGCCCTACTGTACATAGCCACCTCCTCCATGAAGCCATGCCTAATACATCCCCTCTTCCCCTGGCCTTGACTAATCTCATTCAGAACACTTAAACCTATTTTGTGTGCACATTATAGTTTATTCTTATTATAGTTAATCATCCAGATATCTTCTCTCCTCTACTGAATTGTCAGCTCTTTGAGAGAAGGGAACATGTTTCATTTATTTGTCTTTATTAGTGCTTTGCACCTAGTAGGTACTTAATAAATATTAATTAAATTTTATTGAAACTAGAGGATCCTTCCAGTGATGAACAAATGGTTAAGTCATTGATTGGGTGCACACAGCAAAGTCTATCCTAAAGGTAATAAAGACATATACTTTCATCATTCTGCCACACTATGACAAAATGAAATTATTTTTCCTTTTTTATGAGAGCTTAGGGAATTAAAAAATATTTATTATTTACTCTAGGCTACAGGAGGATTGTAGTGATTTCTCAGTGAATGGCTGGGTACAATGCTTGTTTCTTATAAATAAAACCAATTCACAAACAATTATTCAAGAGAGATCATTTGATCAAAGTACATACAGTAGTACTGGTGGTCGAAATCTGGGGGCTTTCAACAGGAGTATAGTTTCCTAGGCACATATCACACTACAGGTATGAAAGCATGTCACAAAAGAAAAAAATGCCAATTTACCTAATAGTATCTTTAGAGGATCAAATGAATTTGCATGCTTAACTTTTAAAACTACACCAGATTGAATCAAAATAGAATATTATGGAGATATGATGTCTTCTTTTTACTGTACATGATCATTGTGTTTTACCAAATGAGCTATATTTCTGTTTTTACTATGCCTTCCCCACCCTCACAAAAAAGGCTGATCAAACTATTTCTCAAATTAAAGGCAGTTGTTTCCGTTTAAGGATATGACAGTAAATTATACAATGCCTAGATTTTAGTAAAGCATTGGACAAAATATATTATAAAAGGAGCTCTTGTGGGAAAAATTGAGATTTTGCTTACATGCTATATAGTTAGGTAGATGCTAGAGTAGACCATTAGACTCAGAGAACAGTGACTAATGGTTCAATGTCAGTTTGGAATAAAGTCAGCATTGAAAAGTCCTAGGGATCTGTCCTTGATCATATACTGTCTTATACTTTTATAAATGACTTGGATAAAGGCAGATTTTGCATGCTTATCAAATATGTAGTTGATGCAAAGCTAAGAAGTATAGTTAATTCACTGGGTTAATCAACAAGTATATAGTAAGCACCTACTATGTGTCAGATACTGTGCCAGATAGCTATTGGACAAAGACAAGCTAAGAGGTATAGTTAATTTACTGGGCCAATCAATAAATGAGCATATAATAAACACCTACAGTGTGCCAAATATTGTACTAGCTATTGGACAAAGACAATGACAAAAGAAAAAGACAAAAATGATGTCATCTCTGTCCACAAGGAGCTTATATTCTATCAAGCAATAACTTAAGGCTCCAAAAAAATCCTAACAGGCTAGAACATTCAGTCAAATTCAATCAGATGAAATTTAAAAGGGACAAATATAATATCTTAAACTTAGATTAAAAATAAACTTAATAACAAGATGGAAGATGTCTGAAAAAGGTCTCAGCATTTTAGTAGGCCAGTTCAACAAGTCAACAACGTGACATAGCAGGCAAAAACTCTAGGCTTTACTAAGAGAAACATAATGTTTTAGAACTAGGGAGATGACAAGACAACTGTTCTTTGTCCTGTCAGCAACTAGAATGTTGTATTCAATTTCTGGGTGCCACATTGAAAGGAAGGTCATTGGAACATTCAACTGTGTCTAGAGGAGAGTAGATAGATGACCAAAGTTCTCAAGATCAGATCATGTGAGATCAATTGAAAGAATCCTAAGGACAGTTAGTCTGGGGAAGAGAGGGCTTAGGGAGAACATGATATTTGTCTTCAAGTGTTCAAAGGGCTCTTACACAGAAAATATATTAGACATGTTTTGCTTCAATTCATTAGACAAAGTTAGAGACAACAAACAGACATTCCAGAGAGAAAGATTTAGGGCAGATGTAAGGAAAAACTGAACTATTCAGAAGTGTAACCCCAAGAAGGGTTATCTCAAGAGGTAGCAGATTCTCAATCATTAAAGTTTTTCAAGCAAGACGACACTTGAAGTGTAAGTTATAGAGAGGATTCTTGTTCAGAAATGCTTCAGATGAGGTGGCCTCTGAGATCCCTTCCCACTCTAGATCTGTGATCCTAAGTCACAAGGACATACAGGGCTAGAAGGAGGATAAACTCAGTCTTGGACATGTTGAGTTTGTAATGCAGGTACAGTAACCTGAAGATGACCTGTATAGAAGTGCAGGTATTTGAAAACTTGGCCATGAAAGAAACGCCAAGGGACAGAGTAAGAAAAAAGACAAGAAGGGAATTACCAAATGCTTTAGGAATTCCACATTAAGGGGCTTGGAAGATGAGAAGTCAGTGAAGCATAGGGTATGGCTAGAATGGTTGAAGGAGAATCAGGAGAATAAGGTGGAACACGTATCCAAGATGAAGAGGTGATACTCATACTCCATGGATTCATGATCCATATGTGTACTCTGCACAGTAATGCAAATTACCAGCCTTCTATGCCTTCATATCCTGGGTAATTCTTGTCTATGGATGAGTTTGCCATTGGAGATCTGTTAATTAGGATAGAATTAGGATGAGATTGCCAAACAATGGCAAAAGATATAGAGAGGTCAGGAGAAATGAGAATTGAAAAACAGCCATAGAATCTCATGATTAGGTGTCCTTTGAGAGAGAAGTGGCTATCAAACACTAATTGCAAGGGGCTGAGAAGAGAGCAAGTTGTAAAGAAGAGAAAATGTCAGGACAGACACGTTTTTCAAGAAGTTTAGTGGTGAAGGAAAAGAAATATATAAAAATACATTAAGATTTTAAAATGGTAATTCAAATGTTATTATTCCCATTTACTGATGAGGAAACTAAGGCTCAGAAAATGTAACAGATTTGTCTGAAGTCATTTAGTTGGTAAATGGCAAGCTAGGAATCAAAGCCAGAATTTCTGATTCTAAATCCATTGCTCTTTCCACTACTCAATAAATGCTATTCTAAAATGACAGGAGGGTCATAGTGACTATGGAGAAAACAAAGTGATATTCATGATCACATTTAGAAAGGATTGGGAAGGTAGAAGAGAAAAAGAAAGGAAAGGAGAAGAGGATTTAAATAAGCTCATAGTGTCGTATTCTATGCATAAGGAATTAGGTTATTTTATTAGAGGAGTTTAAGACAGATATTGCCTCTGGGACACATGGAAACCACAAATGGCCCTGATGAAACAGATGTGCGTTCCTCTCTGGAGCTGTTCCATGCTTTCTATATGGTATTTAAAGATATAACTTCCTTTAACTAAGGCTTAAACTAACAAAACAAAACCTAAACTGCTGCTTTTGGCATATGGAGTTAATATGATTTTATCAGATACAGAACACTAACAAAGAAATCAACAGATACTTAACTAATTAAAAAATAATTTTTAAAGGACTGAAGTTGAGGGGGGGGGAATGGAGAAGAATAAAGTCTTTTTACCACCAACCCTGAAATCAAGGCCACTAAAGGCCCACTACTACCTGAGAACCCCACTAGATTTAGAGGTAACGTGCCCATTCATTCATGTGGTACAACAATTCTGAAAAGATTCCTTACAGATAAGTAACATTCTCATTTATATGCATGTAGTCCCCCAGGTCATTTCAAGAGAGCCTTTCTTAAGGTATGGTCTCTCGAGATGTAAAGAGGTGATATGAAAAATTGGGATTTTATGGAAACACTAAAAGAGGCAAGATTCAGAGTTCTAAGGCCAAGCCTTCTCTCAAAAGTAAAGAAATGAAGGGTCACCTGAATGTGTGTCAAAACAGATCTCAGAAAATTCTTGACCTTGACTTTTTTAGTTGGGAATATATTGACTCCTATGAGATTTTAAAAAGCTAAACCTTACATCTTATTATGCTTTTCTCCAAAAAGATATTTCTAATCTCTAGTGACTCAATGCCAAACCATTTGCAAGTCTGAGAAAATACTGACTTAAAATGTATTGAAAGACAGCTTTATATGATGAATTCTTTCCTCATAAAGATAACACAAGAAACTGCACAGAGATTAGATATTCAAATGCGTAAAATATACCATTCATATTCTGATGCTATTACTACTGACAGTAATATTATTATTATTTTACTTGATTTTTTAAAAGTGTGTATTTTGCATTGTTTCCTGGTACATTAATGAAAAAGAGTCAATCCTTAATCAATGATATCTGCAAGCTCCTGAATACTCTTCCACATGGGCTAACTTTTCATTCACTGTTCCTTTGCCTCTATAAGTTACCTGTTACCTACCTAATACGCTCAAAGATCTTTGTAGATATCATCTCCCCAGTAAGTCAGGTAATATCAATAGCCCCATTTTTGCAAAGGGCATGCAGAAAAGAATGGTTAAGGAACTTTTTCAAGGTTGCATAGCAAATCATTGGTGAAAATTGGAAAAAACAAACAAACAAGCAAGAAAACTCAAACTAGGGTCCTTAATTTCACAGTGGGAAAGGGGTGAAATCAAACTGCCAGTACAGACATATTGAGGTCAGACTACTAGAGCAAGACTGTTGCTTCTCATATATCTTCTACTTTGTAATTCTTTAATTATCCCACTTTGTAGATCTCTAATACTGAATTTATTATTAATGATAGTTTGAATTTAAAAGTTTTGATGATGCCTTTTGCTTTTTATAGCAGTTAGATACCTCATCATGCTCCCACCCTCACTCCTAACAGAACCTTTCCTTCTAATAAAGAAAAACAAAAAACAAAAAACCCAGGGATAGACTATGCATCTATTATTTGAGAAATGACTGAAGTTCAAGGGACTCATCACCACAAAGTTTGCTAGTGGGTGGTGAATTCTTTTGGTCAGAGCAAATCACAGTGATTCATTTTCTATTATGTCAGGGTTATTTGACAAAGTCATATTCCTTTGCCATATCACAGTGGAAAAAAGTGGCATCAAATTTGAATAGAAATGGTCACTGCTGCCCCATACTGACTTTGAAAACCACAAATTAATAAACTTTGTTGCACTGCATTTTTATTTATTTTGGTAAACATTTCCCAATTACACTTTAATGTGGTTCAGGTCACCAGGGTTCTGAGTTTGACAACTCTTCTGTGGACAGTACTCTGGTCCCAAGTATACGAACTAGGAGATATAGAAGATATAACTATGCTGAATAGTAGAACTGCATTATATTGACATTCTCACTAAATAGGAAACCAGAAGATGAAAGTGGAGATACAGGAAAGGATAGGCTCACAGAGTCAGATAAAGGAATTGGTGGAGTTGGTTTTATGATGAAATCAAAGGCAACAAGAAATATTTTTGTATGGGATATTTGATCATTTTATATTACAGTTCTCATAAGTAATAGCAAAAATTATTAAAATAATTGAAACTTATGCAATAACATTTGTTGCAGAAGATGATGAGGTAGAAAAATGTATCAGGAACTTTATAAGGCCTTCCAAATTCAATCAATTCTTGGTGACTTCAATGATAAGGGAGGAATGGGAGGTGGCAAGAATGTATTGGAAAATATGAACCAGAAATAAGAAATGAAAGAGATCAAGCCTTTTGGAGTAGAGCCTCATTATTATACATCCTGAACACTACTTTGAGAAAAGAATGGGGAGGTGGGGAGGTGTTACACATGGTAAGCATTGAATTACATCTTTAAAAATGTAAACGTTCATGCTTTTTTTAAAAAAGGAATCCATTACTATTGTGGAAATCATTTGAGTATTAGTTATCTTTGTACATTCAAACTGACTTGCCAGAGCAAAAATCTAAGTAATGCAAAGTTAGTAGAAAAAATGAAAAAAATTTTAAAAGGGTATGGGACAAAAACAATTACAACTTAATCTATTCAAATGAGATATTGATGATGAAAAATGGGATATGGATGAAGGAAAGGACATGAACAACAATCACCAAACATTTATTAAATTTCTACTATGTACCAGTCACTGGGCTAGGTGCTTGGAATACAGAGACAAAAATTAAATTGTCTCTGCCCTCAAGGAGTTCACATTCTATTGAATAAGACATGAACATACAGAATTTATACAAAATAAATACAAGATATTTTCGGGAGGGAAATGATCTGGAGGGATCAGGAAAAGTTTAATGTAGAAGGTGGAGTTTGAGGTAAGTTAAAATAATTTCACATATAAATTTAACCAATGTAAATCACTCGCTATAACAAGGGAACCAAAAAAAGCCCCAAATCACCTTAGTTAGCAAACACTTGACTTACTCACAGAAAGACATGACAGCCAAGGGTAAAAGTGATTTAGAATATAAACCTGTTTCTAAAATCTTATGGAAAAAGATGGAAGATTATAAGCAATACTAACTCATAAATCAGAAATGGAGCTTAGTGAGACTCAACTTAGCAATACCATCCTCAGAAATTTACAGATAACACTGGGAAGAAGATAGAAGTCAGACAAAAAATGAGTGGTTAGCACAGTGCCTGGAACATAGTTTGGTTCAGTCATTTTTCAATCCTATCCATCTCCTGGAAGTGATGTGGGGTTTTCTTGGCAAAGATACTAGAGTGGTTTGTCATTTCCTTCTCCAGCTCATTTTACAAATGAGGAAATGGAGACAAATAGGGTTAAGTGACTTGCCCAGGGTCACAGAGCTAGGAAGTGTCTGAAACCAGATTTGAACTGGATTGAACCAGATCGATCTTCCTGATTCTAGACCCAGCACTCTGTCTACAATACCACCTAGCTCGCTATTCTTATAATACAAATTTTTTTCCCACAATCAAGCATAACGGAGACAACACAATTTTATGACTGCAACAAACCAGTGCTAAATGCTCATATAGAGGAAGTAGAAGCAGCAACTGACAGAGCAAAGAAGGGGAAATAAAGCTGGAATAAACCAGCTGTATCTAGAAGAAATCTGTGCTAGAACCAAAGCAGTTGTGAGGGCATCGTACATAGACAGCATTAATGTCCAAGAAATCTGAAAATGGGAAAAATGTACAAAATGCAGGAAAATTTTCAGAATCTTTCAGTGCCCCCCACAAAGGGGCAAACAAAAAGAACTTAAATGACTGCCCTATCAAATGATATATACTCAAGAGAGGCTTGATGAAGGTATTCGAGGTTATTGAAAGAGGCAGGTTTTCACAAGTGATTTTCCACAGTACACCACAACTTTACCATAAAAAAACACAATGAAAGATGTAAAGAATAAAAGATCCCACAGTATTTACTGTTTGTTGATTGTTTAAAAAAAGAAAAAAAAGCATTTGATTCTGAAGAACAAAATCAAGTACCGTTCATAGATATTTCAAAATTATACAAAGTTCTATGAACATTATAACAATTGAAACAACCTCATTTAACTCCTCTCTAATCATGAATGTTAAGTGAGGCCTTGAATAGGGAGAGGCACACTACTTGTCATAGGGGATTACTATTGGCATAGAGGAGAAGCAGTGTAGAATTCAAGTCAAAGCTGGATTCCTGTCAGGTGAAAAGGTCCTCCAGATGTCCCTGTTTGAATATAGCATTGTGCTGGCTGCATCTAGGCAAGAAACACGGTAAGATCCAAAACCAATCAAAAGAGTGTGATCTCACTATCCACAAAGGAAAAACAAAGTAGATGAAGAATGCCTATTGTATAGAACAGTGGGTCTCAAAAATCATGGTCTCAGGATCTCTTTACACTTTGAAAAATTACTGAAGACCCCTCAAAGACCTTTTGTTTATGTGTTTATATAAATCAGTACTTACTACAACAATGATAATAGCTGTAATTTATATAGCATTTAATAAAGTGCAGATACTCTGCTAAGTGCTTAACAGTTATTATTGCATCTGATCCTCACAACAACCTGAGATATAGCTGCCACTATTACCTCCGTTTTACAGATGAGGAAAGAAGGTGAACAGAGGTGAAGTGACTTACCTTTCATCACACAGCCAGTAAGTACATACGGTCTCATTTAAATTTGGGCTTTCCTGTCTCCAGGTCCTGTATTCTATATATTATGCCACCTAACTACCTAAATAGAAATTAAGATCTCAGTATTATTATGAAAATAGTTTTGACCCTGCAGACTCCCTCAAATAGCCTTAGGGAAACCACAGGAATCCCTGGACTACACTGAGAGCCACTTACCTAGACTATAATATGTAACTAGATGGGCAAATCTATAGGGCTCCCACATCTGTGTCTGTGTATGCATGTATATGTGTATATGTATATATGTATGTATGTGTATATATGTATGTATATATGTGTGTGTGTATGTATGTATGTACATATGCCTCCCTTGGGGAGATTCTAGAAAGGGACATTAAGTAGAGTCTAGAATTTGAAAGGAGGAACGAATCCAGATTACCTTAGGGAGATAGCAAAGAATGATCACAAACATCTTCATGAAACCAGGGTACATCTTTTTAATATCAATATTCTACCACTTTTGTTGTACCATGAGTCATAAAACAGTATAGTCTTTATAGAATCGAAAGTGAAGAGAGTAAAGGACAAGCCAATGGTGGAGGTGAGCAGGCTGCAATACATTACAAATGAGGAATTATGAAGATTTAAAGAAAAGGAAGCTACCACAGAAATACATAAGCAAAAAAGATCAATTGGTAATGTGGTGAAGTATGGTCCATTGGTATTCTCCCAATGTCAAGATAAAGCAAGGAAGGATCCTACTAAATTGGATAAACTATCTATGGAGAACTTATGAGAGGACAAAGATAAGAGCTGCACAGGATAGGCAAGCAGCAATGGGTTCTAATATGTACTGCTTAAGTAAAAGAGCTGTATTGATGAAATCACAGGTGCACTTGAGTATTTATTGAGTAATAGATTGGCAGATCAAGGCCAATGTTTACCTAGGTTTTAGTAAATCACTTAACAAATCTCCTTTGCTAATTTGGTGGATAAGATGGAGAGAAGTGAGCTCAACAACAGTACAATCAGGTGGATTTAATATTGTTTGAATGGCCAGACCCTGAAAACAATTATTAATGTTTGCTATGAACTTGCAAAAAGATCTCTGACAAAGTTTCCTCTAAGTTGATGCTTGGTTTCATATTGTTTTATATTTTTATCAGTGACTTGGTAAAATCATAGGTGTCATTAATCTGTAGATTTAATTTATGTTTTTAAAAAGCATTTAGTAGTGGAAGCTAGGTGGCGCAGTGAGTAGAGCGCCGGCCCTGGAGTCAGAAGGACCTGAGTTCGGATCTGACTTCAGATACAACACACACAAACAAAAACCCAGTCGTGTGACTTTGGGCAAGTTACTTAACCCCAATTGCCCTCCAAAAAGCAAAAAAAAAAAAAAAGGCATTTAGTAAATGCTATTTTTTCCCTTCATGACATAACTAGGAGGGATAGTTAATATTTTGAATGCCAGAATCAATTTCCCAAAAGGATCTCAAACAAATCAGTACAGTGGACCGAATCAAGCAAGATAAAATGTAATATGGATACATGCAAAATTTTATACCTGAGCTAAAATGATTAATTATATGAATACAAGATAGTATAGGGAAAGGACACATATCTATTCAACATTTCATTTGTGAAAGATCTCAGGATACTAATGAATTGAAAGCTTGATATAAGTCAGCTATGTAATATGATGTGGGAGAGGGGAAGAAGCTATTGTGGTCCTATATTGCATTAAGAGAAGCACAATGTCTAGCATAAGGTAAGTAATAATTAATAAGCATTTACTAAGTGCCTATTACATTAGATGCTGAGGATAGAAAGTGAAACAGATCCTGCCTTCAAAGAGTTTACTATCCAGCCCTGGGAGACAACACGTACATCTTTATAGGTGTAGACATAGAATGGATGCAAAATAATCTTGAAGGGAAGGCTGGTAGACCTATTCCAGCCCAGGTCCACCTGGGGCAGGGTGTGGTGGGGAGGAGGGAAGGTGGGGATCATGAAAGGCTTCAGGTCAAAGGTGGTGCTTTAGCTGACCCCTGAAGCAATTGGGGATTTTAAGAGGCAGGGGTAAAAATGAAGTGAATTCCAGGCCTAGGAGCATCTAGCACAAAGACTGAGACAGAATAGGGTCCTATGTATGAGACGAACAGGATGGCTGGACTATAGAGCTCATGAAAGAGTGTAATGTGTAATGAGACTGGAAAGGGAGTTTGAGGCCAGGTTGTGAAGGGCTTTAAATGCCAAACAAATGATTTTATACTTTATTCTAGAAGTAATAGTGAGTCCCTGGAGTTTATTGAGTTCAGGGAGTAATGTGGTCAGATTCCCCACTTTAAGAAAAATCACTTTGGCAAATGTGTCAGATGGACTGGAATGGGAAAGGATCCTGCTGGTCTGGAAAGACCAGTCCTGGGTTAGTGCAGTTCTGAGTGTCATATTTAAGAAGGAGATTGGTAAAACTGAGATTATAAAGATGAGGGCAACTATGATGGTAAAGTACTTCAGGATCGTGTCAAGAGGATCAATTGAAGGTCCTGAGGATGCAAATGCTACCTCCTAAATGAGAATTTTTGGAGTTCACTTGCTTCCAGTGCCTCTCCCCATAAAAATACCTGGTATTTATTTGGTACTTATTTTGGATATCCTTATATGTATAGATGTTGTCTACATGGATATAATAAGAGCTCCTTGAAGATAGGGAATGTTTCCTTTTTTCTTTGTATTCCCACCACCTAGTATAGTGTTAATAAACACTTGCTAAATGAGAAGAAATTCCTTGGGGGGGAGGGGAACAGGTGCTGATGGGGTGATGGCTGTCTTTAGATATCTGAAGGGTTATATATGTATGTGTGTATAATAAATATGTGTGTATGTATGCATGTGTATATATATATATATATATATATATATATATGTATACATTTTTTTAAATTGTGGTAGAGGAATTAGATTTGTGTGCCAAGGCCAAGAGATGATTAGGCACAATGGTCATGCACTGAGGAGAGGAAGGCTTAGGTGTGATACATGGAGAAGTTAAGAAGTTAAGCCATCTACAAGGAGGAGAGGCTGCTTAGGGGCATAGAAGATTCCCTCACAACAGAGGTTTCTGAGCAAAGTGCAGAGGACCGCTCGTCAGGAAGGTGGTATTCAATGCTCTTACTCATATGGAGGCTGCACTAGGTGGCCACAGAGCTCCCTTCAACTCTGAAAATCTGTGAAAACTACTGGCAACAATGAAACCTTAAAATCACTGCTCTCAAACAAATCTCCAATAGAATACTGAGTTAAAAAAATACATAGATTGTCCCTATGGTAACCCTGCATTTTTTCATTTTGAAAGGATATTTTGCTCCCAAACACATTCTAAGCTTCATATTTTTCGTGCAATGCCATCAGTAGATAAATAATAAAACCCTATCAACTCGTCTCAATTTTGCTTTTTACCAAGCACTGCAAAATTGCTGCAGGCAGTGCAATGAACATATCAGAAGTCATTAGTAGGTGATCTAAGTTGTTACTCGCCTTGGATTATTGGGCTAGTAGATATCTACAATACTGATTTAAAGTGTCAACTGTGAGGATGAGTGAATGTCAATAAATACTATTTTTCTTTTGAAACAGGTTTGAATACCACTAGCCTGTTTAGTGATAAAGGCTACTTTCCTAATTTTGCCAGTCTAACTATTAACATTCCCTGTGTTGTCACTGTGAGCATTATAAAAATGAACACCACAATCCTTGTGACTTCAATTTTTTCCCCCTTCTGCCCTTTATTTTATGGAAGAATCAGTAGTTCAAGACCCAGATAAATATTTCAAAAACTAAGCTATTGGTGAGCAGGGCAGGTCACTTCCATTTCCCAGAGCATTTGGAGTTCATGTGAAATAAGGGCAAAGGAATGATGAGCTGCATTTTTAACATGGGGCATATACAGACTAGTTGTCAAACTGAAGAAGAATTCCTAATGTAACAGCTGCACGATATGGTTTGCCAAAGTCCCATCCCAAATAAATGCTGTGCATTCTCCCTAGTGCAATTAACTCTCATATACTGGCAGATTTTGCTAGAAGATCATCAAGGTAGATTACCTTCCAGCATATGAACTAAATACTTACAGGTGTTATATCATCAGTTATTACTTATAAACTTCTGCATTTAGCAAGACATCTAGGCAAATGAATGATCTAATTTATGAATTATTTATAAGAAATTCACAGCATGCTCCTGGCGTCATCCATGGCCTTTTCTAGGTCATATGACACCAATTAGAGCTGAATTTTAAATTATTCAATAACCTGAACTCTCTTGTCATTTAACATATAGATATCAATGTGGTAAACAAGTTAAATCTAATGGGCCCTGGAGGTTTAAACTCCTCTACTACTCAGCAGTAGAAGCTGTAGGCCCCCAATGGAAGAGAAAAAATAATAGAATACAGCAGTCACAAGCATTTGCAAAGCTCTAATAACTCATTCTGGTTCCCTTAAGGATATGAGCATAGCTTATAAACAATGAAATCTAAGAAACATTAAAGTCATTACTTATCAGCAAAAAAAAAAATTAGGATCCATCAAGAATGGATGATGACAAGACATGAATAAACAAGTCACTGATAGCAAAATGCCAGACCATTTTGCACTCTTTCCTGAAAATTGCCCTATGTAAAATACAATAGTATTCCACAGTAGGCACATGTGGATCCAACTAGGAAGTTGAATTGGTGAGGCCAGCAAAACTTTCGAAACTCACTGCCAGATTTTAGAAGATGTACCATATTGTTCACATTAATGAATTTTACATTTCCTGAAATAGAGAATTTCCTGGAGTGCTACTTAAGAAAAACAGTATTCTCTGTGTTTCAAAGATGAGACATTTCTGGGGAATTCTTCCATATAAGAAAATAGGAGAAGAGAGAAAAAAAGGAGATAGGTACTATAGGAAGCTCTACTGTGCATCTCTGAAAAGAAGTGATAAACTGACAGGTATCATTTGTTTTCCAGCAGACAGACCTAGTGCCACCATTACTAGAATGGCTAATGTTTCCATTCTCTTTTGCAAATACAGACTTTTAAAACTAACATTACTGACTTATGTGCACACTTATAACTGCTATTTACATGTTGGCTTAAAGTTTATAAAGTGCTTTATACATATTATATATATGATCACTATGATATATCCCCATGAGGTAGACACTCCTGGTCTAATCTCCATTTTACAAGTGAAATTGAAAATCAGACAGGTTAAATGACTTGCCCTTGGTCATTCAGCTAGATGTTCAAACAGCTACAAAGTCAGAGAAGCATATTCATACCTAGGTCTTTCCTGATGCCAAGACCAGTACTCTTCCTGCTAAAACATGGTAAAGAATTTAAATCAACTTCTTTCTCTAAATAATAAGGTTCCTGAATATAAAGCAAGGGCAGATTGTCTTAGTCATTACTGCTAATTATCCATTGTGGCTAGAATAAGGAAACTAGACACTTTTCATGCAGTTGTTATTCATTTTGGTAAAAAAAAAAAATTCTTTCAGATGATTTCAGATAATTGTGTTTTTTTTAAGAGTCAGTTTTTAAGATACCTGCATAAATGCATGAGACTTTATATCTATATAGAAAGAGTTTTTAGGAGTTTTCACATGCATTACGTCTCTTGGGAAAGATATCTTAAATGAAAGCCTCATAGCATGCTCTCTAAAACAGACAGCACAGAATTATATTTAATTATTTAATATCAAATATAAAAAAGCAGAAACCATTTATTGAGGAAATGAGACAGAATAAAAGCTGAAGAAATCCCCAAGTAGAAGTGGAAAAGCCAGTCCCTGATGGGTGCACAGTGTAACACCAGGAATCAAGTAATAGAGTCAACTGGCATTTAGATTCCGTTAATGATGCAGGTGTAGGGAAATAATTCATAAGAAGTATACAGCAATTTTCCTGTGGCTGCCCTCTTGATCTTACATTTGTAGGGAATATCCTGGGGCTCGCTAACGGCGCCCCCATAGCTCCAGTTGATTGACCTCTAATCTGCCCCTCCAGGAATGATCATGCCCAGGAATGACAACAAGAACTGCATATAGGCAGATATTTCAATGTAGTCCTTTGAAAGAGAGGCTAACTTGATTCACTTGTGTGAATTTTTTTTAAATGCCAAAAAGGTTTTAAAAAATTTTAATGTACATGGGCAGGGGAGAAAGGAGAAGTGAGAAAGAAGGAAGGAGAGGGAGAGGGAGGGAGGGAGAGAGAGAAGGAGGGAGAGAGAGGGAGGAAGGGAGAGAGCGAGAGAGAAGAGAGAGGAAGAGAGAGAGAATAAGAAGAAGAGGAGGAAAGGAAGGAAAGAGAAAACAAGAAGAAAGGAAAAGAGGAAGGAAAGAAGGAAGGATGGAGAGAAGGAAAGAAGGAAGGAAGAAAAAGAGAAAGGGAGGGAGGGAAGGAGGAAGGAAGGAGGGCAGGAAGGAAGAAAGAGAAAGAAAGAGGAAAAAAGATGTTTGGGGTAGAAAGGTGACATAACTCAGTGAGATCATACCCTAAAGGAGAATTACTTGAACTTTTCAAATTCTCCTAAAGGAGAAGTCAAGAGTATGTTAGCTAGTCATTTTGTTGGCTGAAGAAGGAAAGAGTTAGATGTTTTTGAGATTTACTGTACTTCTAATATACTCTGCTGAAACATGATATCCAAGAATTATCAAGGACTTTAAATTGTGCTGACTACATCTATTTGGCTTATAAAGCCTTTCATAATCTGATCTCTAACTTGCTTTCTAGTCTTCTTACACCTTATTCTCTTCCATGTACTCTATTATATGATGATTCTGGTTTCCTTGCTTTTCTTTCTATTGTTCTTATTCTATCTTTCGACTCAGGGCTTTTTCATTGACTATTCCCCATACCTGGGATGTTCTTCCTCCTCAACTTTGGCTCCTGGGTTCTGATTGCCTTCAGGTCCTATTACAAAGTTATTTACACATGGTTACTTTCATTAGATTGTGAACTCTTTGAGAGCAGGGACCTTTTTAAAAATTTTCTTGGGGCGGAGCCAAGATGGCGGAGTAGAAACAGCTCGTCCAAGCCTCTCTGCCCCCAGATTCTCCACAAACTATGTAAAATTTTCTTTGTATCACCAGCATTTCACATAATGCCTGGCACATGATAGTCATTAAACTCTTGTGATATGTTATTGTTAACTTGGCACCTCATTCCCTTCGAGATGAAAAACAAATCCTCATCCTGCTATTTAATACCCTCCATAATCTACCTTTCAGACTCTATTTTTTAAAGTATTCTTTTCTATAAGACTTCAAGGACACATGATTTCACTGGTATGGGTACTCTTCAATCCAGTGATTATTACCCCTCTATAACTTTTTTATTGTTGTTGTTGCTTTGTGGAAAGGGGGAGGCAGGGCAATTGTTTTAAGTGACTTGCGCAAAGTCACACGGCTAATAGGTGTGTCAAGTGTCTGAGGCCAGATTTGAACTCAGGTTCTCCTGACTCCAGGGCCGGTGCTCTATTCACTGTACCACCTAGCCACCCCTCCCCTCTATAACTTAAGAGACAATTAATAGCTGCCATGCAAAAAAATCATAATTCTGTGTCCAACTTAATAATCATCTTCAAATTTATCTAGGCTGGTTATACAATAGGAGACTCTTAAGAGTCAGAAGAGTCCCTAGTGGCCTTTTACTCCAACCCAAACTTGAATAAGAATCACTTTGTAACCTTTCCACTGAGAAGCTGTCTAGTCTTTCTTTGAAGTCCTTTATTGAGGGGAAATCTATTTCCTCTTGAAATAGTCCATCCTCCTTTTGCATAACTCTAGTTGTCAAAAAGTTCTAAATTTTCTAAACTTTTTCTAAATTTCTAAATTTTCCTCTATTCAAATTCTACCCTTTACTGCTAGTTTTGACCTCAGGGATCATCAGGGAAAAAAAGTGAATCCTTCTTTCATGTAGCATCCCTTCAATGTGAATATAGTCATTAGTCCTAGCAGCATGTCATCTCTTCTCCTGGCTAAAAATCAACTGTTCCTTTAACTGAACTTCATGTATTAACTCAAGATGTTTCACCAAGTTGGTTGTCCCCTGAATACTCACCTACTTGTCAATATCCTTCTCAAAATGTGGTGCCTCAAACTAAAGAAACTATATTAGATGTAGTCTGATCAGGGCAGAGTACAATGGAGCTATTAGCCTCCCTTTCTATTGACTCAGTGCCTTTGCCAATGGGATGTCATACATATATTTTTGAATATCAACAATGATGGAATTGTTTGCTTGACTATGCTTATTTGTTACATGAGGTTTTTTTTCTTTTTAAAAAATATGTAGTGAGGGAGAAAAAAATAATTTGTTAATTAAAGTTTGTAATTTAAAAAGAAATTATATCATGAATATGGAAGAAAAAGTAAGCCAATTTGACTAGAATAATGTGTGAGAAAGGGCAATGTGAAACTACTTTAAAAAGACAAGATGGAGGTAGATTATGGAGAGCTTTCTTTATATACCAGATAAAGTTTGATCCGAAAAACAACATAGAGCTTCTAAGGCTACCTGAACAATAAGTCACATAGTTAGAGCTATGCTTCAGGATCATAAATTTGGAAGCTATATGGAAGACTGATTGGAGAGGGAAGTGAATAAAAGAAGGAAAATCAAATAGGAGGTTATCATAATAATCCAAGTGAGAGATGATGACAGACGGAAAGGGGGTGGTGGCCATGTCAATGAAGAGAAGGGATTAGATGCAAGGGGATATTTTGGAGGTAGACTGACAATTGATTAGATAAGTGACATGAGGAAACACAAAGAGTTGAGGATGCTTTTGAG
The DNA here is from genome assembly GCA_011680675.1 of Gymnobelideus leadbeateri. NCBI lineage: Eukaryota > Metazoa > Chordata > Mammalia > Diprotodontia > Petauridae > Gymnobelideus > Gymnobelideus leadbeateri. The sequence continues at coordinate 7,484 of WOXC01008043.1, read as the reverse complement.
ATTGCCTTGACTTGAAAATACAGTGGTTCTCAATAGAAAAAGGGAAATTAGGAACAAAGGTGGGTTTGGGGGGAAAGATAAGTTCTGTTTTGGACATGTTGAATTTGAGATGCTTATGGGACAACCAGGTAGAAATGTATAGCAGGTTGTCAGTGATATAGGGCAGGAATTCAAGGAGATGAGGCCTGGAAATAACAGATTTGGTACTTATCTGCATAGCAATTACAAATGAACACAAGGAAAGAGATGATGGAAAGAAAACAGCACACCAGAATAGCATGTTCACCAGTATAACATGAGAGGCAATTTCACTGGCCTAGAATTTGCGGACTCATTTCTTTTCTTTTTATTGAAAATTGGAAAAATATTTGTGCTTCTCCAATATAGAAGCCCCTTCTCATATTCACCAAGGTTCAGCGATCATATCAGTCAACTGTTTCAAAACTCTCACATGTAGCTCATCTGGACTTGAAATGATCAAGAGAGCTAAATGATTTTTTTTAATTACCTTCATACTTTTATGAGCATCAACTCCTTATTAGCCATTTGTTAAAGACCTCATTTTTACCACCAAAGAAGAAGTGGTTGCTGGTGTAGAAATGATCAAACAATCAACAAACATATATTAAGCACCTACTACATACCAGGTACTGTGTTAAGTGCTAGGTATACAAAAAGAGGTAAAAGACAGACCCTGTCCTCTAGAAGCTTATGATCTAATGGGAGCTTTACAATCCTTATGATAAAACACATATCTTACTTGAACCATATTCAAAGCCTTTTCACCTTCTCTGATCTCCTCTCCTAGAAGCAATCATTATTTCCTTGAACCTTCTATGTATCACCTCTCCTAAACACTTTCTCAATCCCATTATAATTATTTTGGTACTTGCAAAATGAGGGAGTTTAAGTAGTTTATATGAGGTTCCTACTATTCCAAATTCTTATGCTTAGTCACTACTATGAGACTGTTCAGTTTTTAAAGGAGGAGAGTGTCATTTTTCATTTTTGTATCCCCGAAATACAGTACCTTACACATAACAGGAACTTAATGTTAGTTAAACTCATTATCTGCGATGACAGCGGAAGGGAAAAGCCTGGATAGCTTAACTCCACAGAAAGCTGCCGCAGCTCACTTTCTCCCCAGATGTTTGCCCAGAGGCTTGCATGAGCTGACACTGACCTGGTCTTCCTGATTCTTTTCACTGCTTCTACACATCCACTGAAGGAGATTGTAATAAGAAGCAGAGTCAAAAGATAGGCAGCTATCAAGGCATTGAGATTCGGGGATCTTTTGGGGAGTGGGGACAAAGGTAGGTGGTAGATATAGGGAGGTAGATGTCTTAGGCTAGGCTATGGAAAAAATGAACATTAAGTTATGATATGGTTAGTTCTTTATTTCAAGTGTTCCTATAGCAGGAACACCAGGAGCTCCACATGTGACTCTATCATTGAATGATCTCTGGTGAGAAAAGGAAGATAGGCAAAAAAAAAAAAATAAGGTGGTATCTTCAAGACCACAAAGGAAATTAAGTCAAAGGTTATTTGTGGTAATCTGCCTCCCTATAATTTTCTCTTCAAAGACACTTGTTTCTAGTATGTCTAATGCTCTCAGAAAAGGGCAGACAAAGCTCTTTGGCCAGCAAGAAGCCAAGGAGCTTGAGAGGGCAATAAGTGTGCAAAGTAGCATTCTGGACCTAGCAGGCCCTTAGGAAATATTTGAGAAGCAACAGAACTGAGCAACAGAAAGAAAGAAACAAACTAGAAAACCTGAGATCAAAGGATGGGGTTTGTTTCTTTATAAAATAATTTTTCTTAGTAAATTTAAATCAATTTCTTTTTTCCTGCAAGGGAAGTAAAGTCTCAGAGACCTACCTTCCTGCATAAGCTTAATATTAATAATATAACATAAATGTGGAAGAAGCAGTTAGGTGGCACAGTGGCTAGAGCACTGGATTTGGAGTCAGGAAGATCTGAGTTTAAATCCACCTCAGAGACTTACTAGTTGAGTGGCTCTGTGCAAGTCACTTAACTTTTGTTTACCTCAGTTTCCTCATTTGTAAAACAGTAATTATAATAGCACCTACTTCATAGAGTGGTAGTAAGGATCAAATGAATTATAAATTATATAAATTATAAAGTGTTTAGCATGTTTGGTATATACTAAGCATTTATTAGCTTATATAATAGCTATTATTGTTATTATATTCTTCTTATTATTATTTACTGACCCAGAATTCAATCTTATGCTAATTCTGAAGTAAAGAAAAGATCTTATTACAGGTATTCAGATCACAAGGTCAACGTTTGTAATTTCAGGAAGCAAGAGGAGACTGTGTTCATTGAACAGGTCGATTCATTAAAGACATGAAGAGCTCTCTGTTGTCCTGGAAAACGACCCTTGAGTCCTTTCATTAGATTAGTAATGACTAAAAAGAGATACCACAGACTTTTTGAAAATGAAAAGTATTCACGTTTCAACTAATCATTAAGTGGCCAATAAAGAACTTTGTGGCTGACAACTGTTTTCATTGTGTCAAACGTGTCCAAAGTTCAGGATTTCATTTTTTATTCCCGAAGTACAGAGTTCACTTACATTGCACTAAATATATTTCATTCAACACATGTTTTCAGATGACTGTACAGAGTCCATTTTCAGTTCTGAGAATGACTGGCAAGTCTACCAAACAAAATTCTTAAATCATGATCTCACTTCACAATGGTGAATCAAACAAACAGTTTCCTGCTGATTTGCCATTTTCTAAAGTGACATCAAATTTTAAATTGACATGGAAGGTAAGTGTAATGTAAAACATTTTTACAAGCTTATAAAACATATGGAGGGAGGTGGCATGATGAAGCTGAGACTGTCAGCCTTAGAGTCAAGAAGGTTTCATTTGAAGTCCTGAATCTCACACATGCTAGCTGTGTTAATGTGGGCAAGTCACTCAACCTCTTAGTACTCCAGAAAACTTTCTAGGATTGCAAATTAAGGATGAATTATTCATATGAATTGGTAGCATAGCAGGAATTACATATTTAACTACTTCCCCACCCCACCCAATCAGAAAAAAAGGACCCAAGCCAAAATAACACATACATACACACAACTCAAAAATATAGTAAGGTTTTCAGAAGTTCCTTTGCTAAGACAATCTTGGAATGGAATGACTCTCTTATGTATTTTAGGGTTCAAAAAACAGAACTCATGTCTTCCCCACTTCCAAATTTTCTTCTTTCTGCCAAGGCTATCACCATCTTTCAAATCATAGGGAATTGAAACCCTCAGTCATCCTTGTTTATTCAGAAGACCACAACCTCAGCTCAGGCTCTCATCGCCACTTGGTGAGCCTATGGCAATAGCCTCTTAATAATTGGCACTCTTGTTTCAAGTCTTTTCCCTTTCCAATCTATTCTCCAGCTAAGTGGAGCAGTGGATAAAGCGTGAGGTTTGGAGAAAGGAAGACCTGAGATCCAGTCTAGCCTCAGACACTTACTAGTTCTATGACTCCAGCCAAGTCATTTAACCTCTGTTTGCCTCAGTTTCCTCATCTGCAAAGTAAGTATCATAGCACCTACCTCCCAGATTTGTTTGTGGAGGATCAAATGAGATAAAAATTATAAAGCAGTTAGTACAGTGCCTGACACAGCAAATGAAATTTAGATATTGGTAGTTATTATTATTGTCATACAATTTCCAAAGTAATCTTTCTAAAGCACAGGTCTGATTATGCCAGTCACACATTCAAGAAATTCCAGTAGCTCACTCCAATCTCTAGGATCAAAAACAAACTCCTCTGTTTGGTCTTTAGCTTTCATAAGCTGGCTCCAACCTGCCTTTGTGGACTAATTACATATCATTCCCCTTCACATACTTCCTGGTCTTGTCATACTTGTCTTTTTGCTGTTTGTTTTGTGCACACAACATTCCTTCTCTTATCTCCATGTATTTACACAGGCTTCTTCCCTACTTGTACCTGCAAGACACTCACTCTTTACCTCTGACTTTCAGAATTCCTATTTTCTTTAAAGAACATAAAATATGACCACCTACATGAAGGCCTTTCCTGATCCCTTAAGCTGCTACAGTTCAATTACCCAATTACTTTATAGTAACTTTATTTAGTCTTTATATATGAATACATATTGTGTAAAAGTTGTTTCTCTTTTTAAAATATAAGTTCCTTGAAGGCAGGGAGTATTTAAATTTTGACTCTGTATCCACAATAACTAGCTAAATGCCTAGAACATAGTAGTTATTTTTAACAAGTACTTGCTGATTGATTTTAAAAATCCCTTGGCATCTGGTTATTTAATGAGGTTTATTTACTGCTAATCTTACCCCTGAAATCAAATCTAATTTTAAAAACAGGGATGCCCTATTTTGATGATTATGCTACTGAGAAAACCATCTTAAGGAATCAGAAAGAAAAATTACATAAAACAGTTTTCTGATGGCACATTAATAGATGAAAGTAGATTAAAGAAAATAAAATTAACCAGAGCACTAAAAGATTGTTAAATCTGTTTTCTCAAAGTATATTCCCAATTTAACAACTTCTGTAAAAGTATGTAGGTCATGTGGTGGTGTTCCTTTTTAATGTTCTCTTTAAAGCTCAAAGAATATGTGTTAATCAGCTCAAGGTCCTGAGTTCACTACCTACCTAAATGGATCATCTCAGTCTCCCCATCCTCCATGGCCATAGACTGAACCTCTAACCTTGGTAAAATTACATCACAAATGTGGGTCATTGCTCAAAAATGCAGACCAGAAAAAGCTCAGCATAGCCGATCCTCCTCTGACCCACTACTACTAAAAAAGGACAAAAAATATAATTGGTTACATTAATATGGCAGTTTGCTTATTTATGATGCATCTTCTTCACAATTAACCCTATGAGTGAGAGTTCAAATATTATGATCCCTGTTTTGCTAAGAAGGAAACTAGGCTTGGAGCAATGAGATTCAGTGGGGAAAAGTTCTGGATTTTGGAGCCAGAAGACCTGTGTTCAAATTGTGGCTGTGGCACTATCTGTGTAAATCTCAAGCAAGGAAGTTCATCCCTTGGTGCTCCTTTTTCCAAATTCAATATAAAATGATCCCAAGTAGTATGTTCATAGTCATTATAACTAGGAAGTCAGACAGCTGAGATTTTTAATTCAGGTCATTCAACTGCAAGTCTTTCCACTATAAAACTACTTTCACAGTTCTTTTGTTTCTAATTTTCACCTCCTACACTGAATAGGGAAAAAATAGAAAATAATCATTAGAAGCTAGTTAGTGTTGCTATCTGTGAACACTCTAGGGCAAAAACAACTTAAAACATTATGCTTCTGGCAAAACTGATCATATTATCTAAAGCAATATATATGAATATATATAATATGCATAACACACATGTATTGTGTGTGCATGTAACACACATATAATATATGAATCTAGTAGTGATAAGGAGAAATTTTGGTAGAAATGACAGAACATATGTTTCTTAAAATTCATATGCAAAAGGGAAGAACTGAGGAAGTCACAGTTGAGGGGGAAAGAAAGAAGTGTGTGATCAATTGCATTACAGCAATCAAGTTAAGACATGGCATTTAAGCTTAATGTCTCAGACTAAAATAATTGATAATATTCAAGTGTCCATTATTACTTCAAACCACATGATTAACATTCATTCAACAAAGTAATTTTTTTGAAACAAATCGTCTCTTTGAACACATCATTGTTGGAAACTGATCTTGCCTATCAAAAATTAAGAATATATTTTGGAAAGGCAGTTCTAAGATTTCCAGTGCTCTGTATCCAAGTGGCAAATATATGTCCCACCAATGCCACTTTGTTGGAACACCAAACAACTTTATGAGGCTGATTATCTGTATTGGATACAGGAGTAAGTAGAAAGGTTTTTACTTTTTATCAAAATGGAGATAAAGCACTGACTATTAGATCTTCTGGGGACACACAAAACAACTGGGAAAAAAAAGCAGCAAATTTAGTGGCAATGTCATGAGCACTATTTATTTTGGCTTTCAAGGGATAATATCACCAAAGTCTGACTTTGGACACAGTGGTTTTTGTTATTGATACATGTAAGGTCTCATGAAAGCTCACATTGTGAGTATTCACATTGTGGTGTCGACAAACTGTTTCAAAATCTATTAAAAGATATCTAGCTCAAAAGGTAAAAGCATAGGAAGAGAGTTAACATACCATCCATCCAATAATAAAACTTCTAGCACCCTCAATTATCCATAATGAAGTCAAGATGGGCTTCCATTTCTGATCTCCTTGCTTTTAATTTAAGCACACTGTCCCTCATGCCTAGGATGCCATTTCTCATCACCTGTCCTTCTTAGAATCCATAATACAAGCTCAGGTGACACTTCCCTTGAGGTATCTTCTGATTCCCTCAGTGATTAGTATTTTCTACTCACATTGCATTGTGTTTATCTATCTGTGCATTCCTCCCCAATCCTTCTCAGTAGGATATAAATTCTTTGAGGACACAGATTGTTTCTCATTTTTTGCTTTTTGACTTCACATTGACTAGCACAGAGTAGGCACTGTTTGTTGAAATGAATTATTGAATTGGAAGTGAGATATCAGGGGGTGGAGCCAAGATGGCGGAGTAGAAACAGTGCGCCCAAGCCACTCTGCCCCCAGATTACCTCCAAACTATGTAAAAGGGGACTCTAAACAACTTCTGGAGCCCCAGCACCCACAGAACGACACAGAGAAGCTAACCTCCCGCTGAGGACAGCTCAGCAGCCCTGCAGGAAAGACCAGTGCAGCAGTCTGGGAGCCAGCAGTGCGCAGAGCACGGGGAGCCGAGCACAAGTCTGCCTGAGTCGCAGTTTTAGCCCCAGGGTGGCAGGGCCAGTAGCCAGCTGAAGGGACCCCAGAACACCAGCAGCTGTGGCGATTCCAGAATTATCAACATAGACATGCCTAGGACAAAGTGAGAGGTTAGTGCCCTATGGACTTTGGGACCAGCATTTGGGGAACGCATTGGCTTCCTCCCCTGGGGGCTAGAAGCCACTGAGGAGACATGCCATTTTGTAGTTTTCAGAGGCAGCTCCAGCTCCTGGCCTGCGAACTGTAGGGAGATCCAGCAATCAGTCTTGGGGGAGGGGGGTAATCGATCTTGCTTTAACCTCCCTGGATCTGGATTGTGATCTGGGTGGGTTTCCAGCTTGGGAAGTTGCCCCCCCACACATTTGGGATGAAAATTCCCCTATCTGGCCGCAAAGCCATAGTGTGGCAACAAGCCCAAAAGTCAAGCAATTAAGTGGCAACATGCCAAGGCAAAGGAAACAGAAAAATGCAACCCTAGACTCCTATTTTGGGGGCATAGAGCGGGAAAAGGACTGTGAGGTCAGAAGTCCTGCTCCAAAAGCCCCCAGGGGAAAACATGAGTGGGTTGCAGGCCATAGAGGACCTTAAGAAGGACTTTAAAATCAAATAAGAGAAGTGGAGGAAAAATT
>WOXC01008042.1:0-20620 GCA_011680675.1 Gymnobelideus leadbeateri | reverse complement strand
ATGGGTGAAAACCTAAGCATGCCATTTCGAGCAAAAGAAGACCAAGCAATAGAGATGTAATGGCTGTTTTTAAGAACTCTAGCGAAGAGAATCTTTCCCAGAAAAGACGTTACATGTAATGCCTGTAAGATGTTACATGTAATGCCTGTTTCTATAGAGTTATGGTCAGATATACCTTCTCTACCAAACATGCTCAGAATAGGCTAACTGAAAAAAAGGTGAAAACCTGAATTTCTCAGAAGTCCTTTAAAATACAAGAATTCTAAGGACTGTTGTACACAAAGTTCCTTCAACTCTCCATAACTTTAGTCACACTGCGGAATCTTTGCTCTTACTGTTTTAGCAAAGGTGCTTTATACCTGCCTACTTTGGTTTCAATGGGTTAAAATTTAAGGATGCCATTTCCAACAAAAGAATACCAAACAATAGAGATGTAATGGCCGTTTTTAAGACCTCTAGGTAAGAGAATCTTTCCCAGAAAAGAACTTACATGTAATGCCTGTTATTGTCGAGATATGGTCAGATATACCTTTCTACCAAATATGCTCAGAATAGGCTAACTGAAAAAGGGTGAAAACCTGAATTTCTCAGAAGTCCTCTAAAATACTAGAATTCTCAGCATTGTTCTACACACAGTTCCTTCAACCCTCCACATCTTAAGTCAGACTGCTGAAGGTTTGCTTTTACTGCTTTAGCAAAAGTGCTTTATACCTGCTTACATTGGTTTCAAAGGGTGAAAACCTTAGGATGCCATTTCTGACAAAAGAAGGCCAAGCAATAGAGATGTAATGTTTGTTTTTAAGAACTCTAAGAAAATCTTTCCCAGAAAAGATGTTACATGTAATGCTTGTTTGTATAGAGTTATGGTCAGATATACCTTCTCTACCAAACTTGCTCAGAATACGCTAACTGAAAAAAAGGTGAAAAGCTGAATTTCTCAGAAGTCCTTTTAAATACTAGAATTCTAAGGACTGTTGTACACAAAGTATCTTCAACTCTCCATAACTTTAGTCACACTGCGGAATCTTTGCTTTTACTGTTTTAGCAAAGGTGCTTTATACCTGCCTACTTTGGTTTCAATGGGTGAAAATTTAAGGATGCCATTTCCAACAAAGGAATACCAAACAATAGAGATATAATGGCTGCTTTTAAGACCTCTAGGTAAGAGAATCTTTCCCAGAAAAGAAGTTACATGTAATGCCTGTTATTGTCCAGATATGGTCAGATATACCTTTCTAACAAACATGCTCAGAATAGGCTAACTGGAAAAAAGGTGAAAACCTGAATTTCTCAGAAGTCCTTTAAAATACAAGAATTCTAAGCACTGTTGTACACCCAGTTCCTTCCTCCCTCAACATCTTAAGTCAGAGTGCTGAAAGTTTCCTTTTACTCTTTTAGCAAAAGTGCTTTATAACTGCCTCATTGGTTTCAATGGGTGAAAACCTAAGGATGCCATTTCCAACAAAAGAAGACCAAGCAATAGAGATATAATGGCTGTTTTTAGGACCTCTAGCTAAGAGAATCTTTCCCAGAAAAGAAGTTACATGTAATGCCTGTTTCTCTAGAATTATGGTCATATATACCTTCTCTACCAAACATGCTCAGAATAGGCATTCTGAAAAAAAGGTGAATACATGAATTTCTCAGAATTCCTTTGAAATACTAGAATTCTAAGCACTGTTGTACACACAGTTCCTTCAACTCTCCACCTCTTTAGTTAAACTGCTAAAGGTTTGCTTTTACTCTTGTAGCAAAAGTGCTTTATAACTGCCTATATTGGTTTCAATGGGTGAAAACCACAGGATGCCATTTCCAACAAAAGAATACCAAACAACAGAAATGTAATGGCTGTTTTTAAGACCTCTAGGTAAGAGAATCTTTCCCAGAAAAGAAGTTACATGTAATGCCTGTTATTGTCGAGATATGGTCAGATATACCTTTCTACCAAACATGCTCAGAATAGGCTAACTGAAAAAAGGTGAAAACCTGAATTTCTCAGAAGTCCTTTAAAATACAAGAATTCTAAGCACTGTTGTACACCCAGTTCCTTCCACCCTCAACATCTTAAGTCAGACGGCTGAAAGTTTCCTTTTACTCTTTTAGCAAAAGTGCTTTATAACTGCCTACATTGGTTTCAATGGGTGAAAACCTAAGGATGCCATTTCGAACAAAAGAAGACCAAGCAATAGAGATGTAATGGCTGTTTTTAAGACCTCTAGCTAAGAGAATCTTTCCCAGAAAAGAAGTTACATGAAATGCCTGTTTCTATAGAATTATGGTCATATATACCTTCTCTACCAAACATGCTCAGAATAGGCATTCTGAAAAAAGGTGAATACATGAATTTCTCAGAAGTCCTTTGAAATACTACAATTCTAAGCACTGTTGTACACACAGTTCCTTCAACTCTCCACATCTTTACTCCGACTGCTGAAGGTTTGCTTTCAGTCTTTTAGCAAAAGTGCTTTATACCTGCCTTCCTTAGCTTCAATTGGTGAAAAACATTAGGATGCCATTTCCAACAAACGAAGACCAAGCAATAGAGATTTAATGGATGTTTTTAAGAACTCTAGTTAAGAGAATCTTTCTCAGAAAAGATGTTACATGTAATGCCTGTTTCTATAGAGTTATGGTCAGATATACCTTCTCTACCAAACATGCTCAGAATAGGCTAACTGAAAAAAAGGTGAAAACCTGAATTTCTCAGAAGTCCTTTAAAATACAAGAATTCTAAGGACTGTTGTACACAAAGTATCTTCAACTCTCCATAACTTTAGTCACACTGCGGAATCTTTGCTTTTACTGTTTTAGCAAAGGTGCTTTATACCTGCCTACTTTGGTTTCAATCGGTGAAAATTTAAGGATGCCATTTCCAACAAAGGAATAACAAACAATAGAGATGTAATGGCTGCTTTTAAGACCTCTAGGTAAGAGAATCTTTCCCAGAAAAGAAGTTACATGTAATGCCTGTTATTGTCCAGATATGGTCAGATATACCTTTCTAACAAACATGCTCAGAGTAGGCTAACTGGAAAAAAGGTGAAAACCTGAATTTCTCAGAAGTCCTTTAAAATACAAGAATTCTAAGCACTGTTGTACACCCAGTTCCTTCCACCCTCAACATCTTTAGTCAGACTGCTGAAAGTTTCCTTTTACTCTTTTAGCAAAAGTGCTTTATAACTGCCTACATTGGTTTCAATGGGTGAAAACCTAAGGATGCCATTTCCAACAAAAGAAGACCAAGCAATAGAGATGTAATGGCTGTTTTTAAGACCTCTAGCTAAGAGAATCTTTCCCAGAAAAGAAGTTACATGTAATGCCTGTTTCTATAGAATTATGGTCATATATACCTTCTCTACCAAACATGCTCAGAATAGGCATTCTGAAAAAAAGGTGAATACATGAATTTCTCAGAAGTCCTTTGAAATACTAGAATTCTAAGCACTGTTGTACACACAGTTCCTTCAACTCTCCACATCTTTAGTCAGACTGCTGAAGGTTTGCTTTTACTCTTTTAGCAAAAGTGCTTTATACCTGCCTACATTGGTTTCAATGGGTGAAAACCTAAGGATGCCATTTCCAACAAAAGAATACCAAGCATTAGAGATGTAATGGCTGTTTTTAAGACCTCTAGCTAAGAGAATCTTTCCCAGAAAAGAAGTTACATGTAATGCCTGTTATTGTCGAGATATGGTCAGATATACCTTTCTACCAAACATGCTCAGAATAGGCTAACTGAAAAAAAGGTGAAAACCTGAATTTCTCAGAAGTCCTTTAAAATACAAGAATTCTAAGCACTGCTGTACACCCAGTTCCTTCCACCCTCAACATCTTAAGTCAGACTGCTGAAAGTTTCCTTTTACTCTTTTAGCAAAGTCCTTTATAACTGCCTACATTGGTTTCAATGGGTGAAAACCTAAGGATGCCATTTCGAACAAAAGAAGACCAAGCAATAGAGATGTAATGACTGTTTTTAAGACCTCTAGCTAAGAGAATCTTTCCCAGAAAAGAAGTTACATGAAATGCCTGTTTCTATAGAATTATGGTCATATATACCTTCTCTACCAAACATGCTCAGAATAGGCATTCTGAAAAAAAGGTGAATACATGAATTTCTCAGAAGTCCTTTGAAATAATACAATTCTAAGCACTGTTGTACACACAGTTCCTTCAACTCTCCACATCTTTAGTCCGACTGCTGAAGGTTTGCTTTTACTCTTTTAGCAAAAGTGCTTTATACCTGCCTTCTTTGGCTTCAATTGGTAAAAAACATTAGGGTGCCATTTCCAACAAACGAAGACCAAGCAATAGAGATTTAATGGATGTTTTTAAGAACTCTAGTTAAGAGAATATTTCCCAGAAAAGATGTTACATGTAATGCCTCTTTCTATAGAGTTATGGTCAGATATACCTTCTCTACCAAACATGCTCAGAATACGCTAACTGAAAAACAGGTGAAAACCTGAATTTCTCAGAAGTCCTTTAAAATACAAGAATTCTAAGCACTGTTGTACACCCAGTTCCTTCCACCCTCAACATCTTAAGTCAGACTGCTGAAAGTTTCCTTTTACTCTTTTAGCAAAAGTGCTTTATAACTGCCTACATTGGTTTCAATGGGTGAAAACCTAAGGATGCCATTTCGAACAAAAGAAGACCAAGCAATAGAGATGTAATGGCTGTTTTTAAGACCTCTAGCGAAGAGAATCTTTCCCAGAAAAGAAGTTACATGTAATGCCTGTTTCTATAGAATTATGGTCATATATACCTTCTCTACCAAACATGCTCAGAATAGGCATTCTGAAAAAAAGGTGAATACATGAATTTCTCAGAAGTCCTTTGAAATACTAGAATTCTAAGCACTGTTGTACACACAGTTCCTTCAACTCTCCACATCTTTAGTCCGACTGCTGAAGGTTTGCTTTTACTCTTTTAGCAAAAGTGCTTTATACCTGCCTTCATTAGCTTCAATTGGTGAAAAACATTAGGATGCCATTTCCAACAAACGAAGACCAAGCAATAGAGATTTAATGGATGTTTTTAAGAACTCTAGTTAAGAGAATCTTTCCCAGAAAAGATGTTACATGTAATGCCTGTTTCTATAGAGTTATGGTCAGATATACCTTCTCTACCAAACATGCTCAGAATACGCTAACTGGAAAAAAAGGTGAAAACCTGAATTTCTCAGAAGTCCTTTAAAATACAAGAATTCTAAGGACTGTTGTACACAAAGTATCTTCAACTCTCCATAACTTTAGTCACACTGCGGAATCTTTGCTTTTACTGTTTTAGCAAAGGTGCTTTATACCTGCCTACTTTGGTTTCAATGGGTGAAAATTTAAGGATGCCATTTCCAACAAAGGAATACCAAACAATAGAGATGTAATGGCTGCTTTTAAGACCTCTAGGTAAGAGAATCTTTCCCAGAAAAGAAGTTACATGTAATGCCTGTTATTGTCCAGATATGGTCAGATATACCTTTCTACCAAACATGCTCAGAATAGGCTAACTGGAAAAAAGGTGAAAACCTGAATTTCTCAGAAGTCCTTTAAAATACAAGAATTCTAAGCACTGTTGTACACCCAGTTCCTTCCACCCTCAACATCTTTAGTCAGACTGCTGAAAGTTTCCTTTTACTCTTTTAGCAAAAGTGCTTTATAACTGCCTACTTTGGTTTCAATGGGTGAAAACCTAAGGATGCCATTTCCAACAAAAGAAGACCAAGCAATAGAGATGTAATGGCTGTTTTTAAGAACTCTAGCTAAGAGAATCTTTCCCAGAAAAAAGATGTTACATGTAATGCCTGTTTCTATAGAGTTATGGTCAGATATACCTTCTCTACCAAACATGCTCAGAATAGGCTAACTGAAAAAAAGGTGAAAACCTGAATTTCTCAGAAGTCCTTTAAAATACAAGAATTCTAAGGACTGTTGTACACAAAGTTCCTTCAACTCTCCATAACTTTAGTCACACTGCGGAATCTTTGCTCTTACTGTTTTAGCAAAGGTGCTTTATACCTGCCTACTTTGGTTTCAATGGGTTAAAATTTAAGGATGCCATTTCCAACAAAAGAATACCAAACAATAGAGATGTAATGGCTGTTTTTAAGACCTCTAGGTAAGAGAATCTTTCCCAGAAAAGAACTTACATGTAATGCCTGTTATTGTCGAGATATGGTCACATATACCTTTCTACCAAATATGCTCAGAATAGGCTAACTGAAAAAGGGTGAAAACCTGAATTTCTCAGAAGTCCTTTAAAATACTAGAATTCTCAGCATTGTTCTACACACAGTTCCTTCAACCCTCCACATCTTAAGTCAGACTGCTGAAGGTTTGCTTTTACTGCTTTAGCAAAAGTGCTTTATACCTGCTTACATTGGTTTCAAAGGGTGAAAACCTTAGGATGCCATTTCTGACAAAAGAAGGCCAAGCAATAGAGATGTAATGTTTGTTTTTAAGAACTCTAGCTAAGAAAATCTTTCCCAGAAAAGAAGTTACATGAAATGCCTGTTTCTATAGAATTATGGTCATATATACCTTCTCTACCAAACATGCTCAGAATAGGCATTCTGAAAAAAAGGTGAATACATGAATTTCTCAGAAGTCCTTTGAAATACTAGAATTCTAAGCACTGTTGTACACACAGTTCCTTCAACTCTCCACATCTTTAGTCCGACTGCTGAAGGTTTGCTTTTACTCTTTTAGCAAAAGTGCTTTATACCTGCCTTCTTTGGCTTCAATTGGTGAAAAACATTAGGATGCCATTTCCAACAAACGAAGACCAAGCAATAGAGAGTTAATGGATGTTTTTAAGAACTCTAGTTAAGAGAATATTTCCCAGAAAAGATGTTACATGTAATGCCTCTTTCTATAGAGTTATGGTCAGATATACCTTCTCTACCAAACATGCTCAGAATACGCTAACTGAAAAAAAGGTGAAAACCTGAATTTCTCAGAAGCCCTTTAAAATACAAGAATCCTAAGGACTGTTGTACACAAAGTTCCTTCAACTCTCCATAACGTTAGTCACACTGCGGAATCTTTGCTCTTACTGTTTTAGCAAAGGTGCTTTATACCTGCCTACTTTGGTTTCAATGGGTTAAAATTTAAGGATGCCATTTCCAACAAAAGAATACCAAACAATAGAGATGTAATGGCTGTTTTTAAGACCTCTAGGTAAGAGAATCTTTCCCAGAAAAGAACTTACATGTAATGCCTGTTATTGTCGAGATATGGTCAGATATACCTTTCTACCAAATATGCTCAGAATAGGCTAACTGAAAAAGGGTGAAAACCTGAAGTTCTCAGAAGTCCTTTAAAATACTAGAATTCTCAGCATTGTTCTACACACAGTTCCTTCAACCCTCCATATCTTAAGTCAGCCTGCTGAAGGTTTGCTTTTACTGCTTTACCAAAAGTGCTTTATACCTGCTTACATTGGTTTCAAAGGGTGAAAACCTTAGGATGCCATTTCTGACAAAAGAAGGCCAAGCAATAGAGATGTAATGTTTGTTTTTAAGAACTCTAGCTAAGAAAATCTTTCCCAGAAAAGATGTTACATGTAATGCTTGTTTGTATAGAGTTATGGTCAGATATACCTTCTCTACCAAACATGCTCAGAATACGCTAACTGAAAAAAAGGTGAAAAGCTGAATTTCTCAGAAGTCCTTTAAAATACAAGAATTCTAAGCACTGTTGTACGCAAAGTTCCTTCAACTCTCCACAACTTTAGTCAGACTCTTGAAGGTTTGCTTTTACTGTTTTAGCAAAGGTGCTTTATACCTGCCTACTTTGGTTTCAATGGGTGAAAATTTAAGGATGCCATTTCCAACAAAGGAATACCAAACAATAGAGATGTAATGGCTGCTTTTAAGACCTCTAGGTAAGAGAATCTTTCCCAGAAAAGAAGTTACATGTAATGCCTGTTATTGTCCAGATATGGTCAGATATACCTTTCTAACAAACATGCTCAGAGTAGGCTAACTGGAAAAAAGGTGAAAACCTGAATTTCTCAGAAGTCCTTTAAAATACAAGAATTCTAAGCACTGTTGTACACCCAGTTCCTTCCACCCTCAACATCTTAAGTCAGACTGCTGAAAGTTTCCTTTTACTCTTTTAGCAAAAGTGCTTTATAACTGCCTACATTGGTTTCAATGGGTGAAAACCTAAGGATGCCATTTCCAACAAAAGAAGACCAAGCAATAGAGATGTAATGGCTGTTTTTAAGACCTCTAGCTAAGAGAATCTTTCCCAGAAAAGAAGTTACATGTAATGCCTGTTTCTCTAGAATTATGGTCATATATACCTTCTCTACCAAACATGCTCAGAATAGGCATTCTGAAAAAAAGGTGAATACATGAATTTCTCAGAATTCCTTTGAAATACTAGAATTCTAAGCACTGTTGTACACACAGTTCCTTCAACTCTCCACCTCTTTAGTTCAACTGCTAAAGGTTTGCTTTTACTCTTGTAGCAAAAGTGCTTTATAACTGCCTATATTGGTTTCAATGGGTGAAAACCACAGGATGCCATTTCCAACAAAAGAATACCAAACAACAGAAATGTAATGGCTGTTTTTAAGACCTCTAGGTAAGAGAATCTTTCCCAGAAAAGAAGTTACATGTAATGCCTGTTATTGTCGAGATATGGTCAGATATACCTCTCTACCAAACATGCTCAGAATAGGCTAACTGAAAAAAGGTGAAAACCTGAATTTCTCAGAAGTCCTTTAAAATACAAGAATTCTAAGCACTGTTGTACACCCAGTTCCTTCCACCCTCAACATCTTAAGTCAGGCTGCTGAAAGTTTCCTTTTACTCTTTTAGCAAAAGTCCTTTATAACTGCCTACATTGGTTTCAATGGGTGAAAACCTAAGGATGCCATTTCGAACAAAAGAAGACCAAGCAATAGAGATGTAATGACTGTTTTTAAGACCTCTAGCTAAGAGAATCTTTCCCAGAAAAGAAGTTACATGAAATGCCTGTTTCTATAGAATTATGGTCATATATACCTTCTCTACCAAACATGCTCAGAATAGGCATTCTGAAAAAAAGGTGAATACATGAATTTCTCAGAAGTCCTTTGAAATAATACAATTCTAAGCACTGTTGTACACACAGTTCCTTCAACTCTCCACATCTTTAGTCCGACTGCTGAAGGTTTGCTTTTACTCTTTTAGCAAAAGTGCTTTATACCTGCCTTCTTTGGCTTCAATTGGTGAAAAACATTAGGGTGCCATTTCCAACAAACGAAGACCAAGCAATAGAGATTTAATGGATGTTTTTAAGAACTCTAGTTAAGAGAATATTTCCCAGAAAAGATGTTACATGTAATGCCTCTTTCTATAGAGTTATGGTCAGATATACCTTCTCTACCAAACATGCTCAGAATACGCTAACTGAAAAACAGGTGAAAACCTGAATTTCTCAGAAGTCCTTTAAAATACAAGAATTCTAAGCACTGTTGTACACCCAGTTCCTTCCACCCTCAACATCTTAAGTCAGACTGCTGAAAGTTTCCTTTTACTCTTTTAGCAAAAGTGCTTTATAACTGCCTACATTGGTTTCAATGGGTGAAAACCTAAGCATGCCATTTCGAACAAAAGAAGACCAAGCAATAGAGATGTAATGGCTGTTTTTAAGACCTCTAGCGAAGAGAATCTTTCCCAGAAAAGAAGTTACATGTAATGCCTGTTTCTATAGAATTATGGTCATATATACCTTCTCTACCAAACATGCTCAGAATAGGCATTCTGAAAAAAAGGTGAATACATGAATTTCTCAGAAGTCCTTTGAAATACTAGAATTCTAAGCACTGTTGTACACACAGTTCCTTCAACTCTCCACATGTTTAGTCCGACTGCTGAAGGTTTGCTTTCAGTCTTTTAGCAAAAGTGCTTTATACCTGCCTTCCTTAGCTTCAATTGGTGAAAAACATTAGGATGCCATTTCCAACAAACGAAGACCAAGCAATAGAGATTTAATGGATGTTTTTAAGAACTCTAGTTAAGAGAATCTTTCTCAGAAAAGATGTTACATGTAATGCCTGTTTCTATAGAGTTATGGTCAGATATACCTTCTCTACCAAACATGCTCAGAATACGCTAACTGAAAAAAAGGTGAAAACCTGAATTTCTCAGAAGTCCTTTAAAATACAAGAATTCTAAGGACTGTTGTACACAAAGTTCCTTCAACTCTCCATAACTTTAGTCAGACTGCTGAAGGTTTGCTTTTACTGTTTTAGCAAAGGTGCTTTATACCTGCCTACTTTGGTTTCAATGGGTGAAAATTTAAGGATGCCATTTCCAACAAAGGAAAAAGTTCCTTCAACTCTCCATAACTTTAGTCACACTGCGGAATCTTTGCTCTTACTGTTTTAGCAAAGGTGCTTTATAGCTGCCTACTTTGGTTTCAATGGGTTAAAATTTAAGGATGCCATTTCCAACAAAAGAATACCAAACAATAGAGATGTAATGGCTGTTTTTAAGACCTCTAGGTAAGAGAATCTTTCCCAGAAAAGAACTTACATGTAATGCCTGTTATTGTCGAGATATGGTCACATATACCTTTCTACCAAATATGCTCAGAATAGGCTAACTGAAAAAGGGTGAAAACCTGAATTTCTCAGAAGTCCTTTAAAATACTAGAATTCTCAGCATTGTTCTACACACAGTTCCTTCAACCCTCCACATCTTAAGTCAGACTGCTGAAGGTTTGCTTTTACTGCTTTAGCAAAAGTGCTTTATACCTGCTTACATTGGTTTCAAAGGGTGAAAACCTTAGGATGTCATTTTTGACAAAAGAAGGCCAAGCAATAGAGATGTAATGTTTGTTTTTAAGAACTCTAGCTAAGAAAATCTTTCCCAGAAAAGATGTTACATGTAATGCTTGTTTGTATAGAGTTATGGTCAGATATACCTTCTCTACCAAACATGCTCAGAATACGCTAACTGAAAAAAAGGTGAAAAGCTGAATTTCTCAGAAGTCCTTTTAAATACAAGAATTCTAAGCACTGTTGTACACCCAGTTCCTTCCACCCTCAACATCTTAAGTCAGACGGCTGAAAGTTTCCTTTTACTCTTTTAGCAAAAGTGCTTTATAACTGCCTACATTGGTTTCAATGGGTGAAAACATAAGGATGCCATTTCGAACAAAAGAAGACCAAGCAATAGAGATGTAATGGCTGTTTTTAGGACCTCTAGCGAAGAGAATCTTTCCCAGAAAAGAAGTTACATGTAATGCCTGTTTCTATAGAATTATGGTCATATATACCTTCTCTACCAAACATGCTCAGAATAGGCATTCTGAAAAAAAGGTGAATACATGAATTTCTCAGAAGTCCTTTGAAATACTAGAATTCTAAGCACTGTTGTACACACAGTTCCTTCAACTCTCCACATCTTTAGTCCGACTGCTGGTTTGCTTTTAGTCTTTTAGCAAAAGTGCTTTATACATGCCTTCCTTAGCTTCAATTGGTGAAAAACATTAGGATGCCATTTCCAACAAACGAAGACCAAGCAATAGAGATTTATGGATGTTGTTAAGAACTCTAGTTAAGAGAATCTTTCCCAGAAAAGATGTTACATGTAATGCCTCTTTCTATAGAGTTATGGTCAGATATACCTTCTCTACCAAACATGCTCAGAATAGGCTAACTGAAAAAAAAGGTGAAAACCTGAATTTCTCAGAAGTCCTTTAAAATACAAGAATTCTAAGGACTGTTGTACACAAAGTTCCTTCAACTCTCCATAACTTTAGTCACATTGCGGAATCTTTGCTCTTACTGTTTTAGCAAAGGTGCTTTATACCTGCCTACTTTGGTTTCAATGGGTTAAAATTTAAGGATGCCATTTCCAACAAAAGAATACCAAACAATAGAGATGTAATGGCTGTTTTTAAGACCTCTAGGTAAGAGAATCTTTCCCAGAAAAGAACTTACATGTAATGCCTGTTATTGTCGAGATATGGTCAGATATACCTTTCTACCAAATATGCTCAGAATAGGCTAACTTAAAAAGGGTGAAAACCTGAATTTCTCAGAAGTCCTTTAAAATACTAGAATTCTCAGCATTGTTCTACACACAGTTCCTTCAACCCTCCATATCTTAAGTCAGCCTGCTGAAGGTTTGCTTTTACTGCTTTACCAAAAGTGCTTTATACCTGCTTACTTTGGTTTCAAAGGGTGAAAACCTTAGGATGCCATTTCTGACAAAAGAAGGCCAAGCAATAGAGATGTAATGTTTGTTTTTAAGAACTCTAGCTAAGAAAATCTTTCCCAGAAAAGATGTTACATGTAATGCTTGTTTGTATAGAGTTATGGTCAGATGTACCTTCTCTACCAAACATGCTCAGAATACGCTAACTGAAAAAAAGGTGAAAAGCTGAATTTCTCAGAAGTCCTTTTAAATACTAGAATTCTAAGCACTGTTGTACACACAGTTCCTTCAACTCTCCACATCTTTAGTCCGACTGCTGAAGGTTTGCTTTTAGTCTTTTAGCAAAAGTGCTTTATACCTGCCTTCATTAGCTTCAATTGGTGAAAAACATTAGGATGCCATTTCCAACAAACGAAGACCAAGCAATAGAGATGTAATGGCTGTTTTTAAGACCTCTAGCTAAGAGAATCTTTCCCAGAAAAGAAGTTACATGTAATGCCTGTTTCTCTAGAATTATGGTCATAGATACCTTCTCTAGCAAACATGCTCAGAATAGGCATTCTGAAAAAAAGGTGAATACATGAATTTCTCAGAATTCCTTTGAAATACTAGAATTTTAACACTGTTGTACACACAGTTCCTTCAACTCTCCACCTCTTTAGTTCAACTGCTAAAGGTTTGCTTTTACTCTTGTAGCAAAAGTGCTTTATAACTGCCTATATTGGTTTCAATGGGTGAAAACCACAGGATGCCATTTCCAACAAAAGAATACCAAACAACAGAAATGTAATGGCTGTTTTTAAGACCTCTAGGTAAGAGAATCTTTCCCAGAAAAGAAGTTACATGTAATGCCTGTTATTGTTGAGATATGGTCAGATATACCTTTTTACCAAACATGCTCAGAATAGGCTAACTGGAAAAAAGGTGAAAACCTATTTTCTCAGAAGCTCCTTTAAATATCAAGAATTCTAAGCACTGTTGTACACCCAGTTCCTTCCACCTTTGACAGTTTAAGTTAGACTGCTGAAAGTTTCCTTTTTGCTCTTTTACAAAAGTGCTTTATAACTGCCTACATTGGTTTCAATGGGTGAAAACCTAAGGATGCCATTTCCAACAAAAGAAGACCAAGCAATACAGATGTACACTTGTTTAATACACCCCAGTGAAGAGAATCTTTCCCAGAAAAGAAGTTATATGTAATGCCTGTTTCTATAGAGTTATGGTCATATATACCTTCTCTACCAAACATGCTCAGAATAGGCATTCTGAAAAAAAGGTGAATCCATGAATTTCTCAGAAGTCCTTTGAAATACTAGAATTCTAAGCACTGTTGTACACACAGTTCCTTCAACTCTCCACCTCTTTAGTTCGACTGCTAGAGGTTTGCTTTTACTCTTGTAGCAATAGTGCTTTATAACTGCCTATATTGGTTTCAATGGGTGAAAATTCAAGGATGCCATTTCTGACAAAAGAAGGCCAAGCAATAGAGATGTAATGGATGTTTTTAAGAACTCTAGGTAAGAAAATCTTTCTCAGAAAAGATGTTACATGTAATGCTTGTTACTATAGAGTTATGGTCAGATATACCTTCTCTACCAAACATGCTCAGAATACGCTAACTGAAAAAAAGGTGAAAAGCTGAATTACTCAGAAGTCCTTTAAAATACAAAAATTCTACGGACTGTTGTACACCCAGTTCCTTCCACTCTCAACATCTTAAGTCAGACTGCTGAAAGTTTCCTTTTACTCTTTTAGCAAAAGTGCTTTATAACTGCCTACATTGGTTTCAATGGGTGAAACTCTAAGGATGCCATTTCCAACAAAAGAAGACCAAGCAATAGAGATGTAATGGCTGTTTTTAGACCTCTAGCTAAGAGAATCTTTCCCAGAAAAGAAGTTACATGGAATGCCTATTCCTATAGAATTATGGTGATATATACCTCCTCTACCAAACATGCTCAGAATAGGCATTCTGAAAAAAGGTGCATACATGAATTTCTCAGAATTCCTTTGAAATACTAGAATTCTAAGCACTGTTGTAAACACAGTTCCTTCAACTCTCCACCTCTTTAGTTAGACTGCTAAAGGTTTGCTTTTACTCTTGTAGCAAAAGTGCTTTATAACTGCCTATATTGGTTTCAATGGGTGAAAATTCAAGGATGCCATTTCCAACAAAAGAATACCAAACAATAGAGATGTAATGGCTGCTTTTAAGACCTCTAGGTAAGAGAATCTTTCCCAGAAAAGAACTTACATGTAATGCCTGTTATTGTCGAGATATGGTCAGATATACCTTTCTACCAAATATGCTCAGAATAGGCTAACTGAAAAAGGGTGAAAACCTGAATTTCTCAGAAGTCCTCTAAAATACTAGAATTCTCAGCATTGTTCTACACACAGTTCCTTCAACCCTCCACATCTTAAGTCAGACTGCTGAAGGTTTGCTTTTACTGCTTTAGCAAAAGTGCTTTATACCTGCTTACATTGGTTTCAAAGGGTGAAAACCTTAGGATGCCATTTCTGACAAAAGAAGGCCAAGCAATAGAGATGTACTGTTTGTTTTTAAGAACTCTAGCTAAGAAAATCTTTCCCAGAAAAGATGTTACATGTAATGCTTGTTTGTATAGAGTTATGTTCAGATATACCTTCTCTACCAAACATGCTCAAAATACGCTAACTGAAAAAAAGGTGAAAAGCTGAATTTCTCAGAAGTCCTTTTAAATACTAGAATTCTAAGCACTGTTGTACACACAGTTCCTTCAACTCTCCACATCTTTAGTCCGACTGCTGCAGGTTTGCTTTTAGTCTTTTAGCAAAAGTGCTTTATACCTGCCTTCATTAGCTTCAATTGGTGAAAAACATTAGGATGCCATTTCCAACAAACGAAGACCAAGCAATAGAGATTTAATGGATGTTTTTAAGAACTCTGGTTAAGAGAATCTTTCCCAGAAAAGATGTTACATGTAATGCCTGTTTCTATAGAGTTATGGTCAGATATACCTTCTCTACCAAACATGCTCAGAATAGGCTAACTGAAAAAAAAAGGTGAAAACCTGAATTTCTCAGAAGTCCTTTAAAATACAAGAATTCTAAGGACTGTTGTACACAAAGTTCCTTCAACTCTCCATAACTTTAGTCACACTGCGGAATCTTTGCTCTTACTGTATTAGCAAAGGTGCTTTATACCTGCCTACTTTGGTTTCAATGGGTGACAATTTAAGGATGCCATTTCCAACAAAGGAATACCAAACAATAGAGATGTAATGGCTGTTTTTAAGACCTCTAGGTAAGAGAATCTTTCCCAGAAAAGAACTTACATGTAATGCCTGTTATTGTCGAGATATGGTCAGATATACCTTTCTACCAAATATGCTCAGAATAGGCTAACTGAAAAAGGGTGAAAACCTGAAATTCTCATAAGTCCTTTAAAATACTAGAATTCTCAGCATTGTTCTACACACAGTTCCTTCAACCCTCCACATCTTAAGTCAGACTGCTGAAGGTTTGCTTTTACTGCTTTAGCAAAAGTGCTTTATACCTGCTTACATTGGTTTCCAAGGGTGAAAAACTTAGGATGCCATTTCTGACAAAAGAAGGCCAAGCAATAGAGATGTAATGTTTGTTTTTAAGAACTCTAGCTAAGAAAATCTTTCCCAGAAAAGATGTTACATGTAATGCTTGTTTGTATAGAGTTATGGTCAGATATACCTTCTCTACCAAACATACTCAGAATACGCTAACTGAAAAAAAGGTGAAAAGCTGAATTTCTCAGAAGTCCTTTAAAATACAAGAATTCTACGGACTGTTGTACGCAAAGTTCCTTCAACTCTCCACAACTTTAGTCAGAATCTTGAAGGTTTGCTTTTACTGTTTTAGCAAAGGTGCTTTATACCTGCCTACTTTGGTTTCAATGGGTGAAAATTTAAGGATGCCTTTTCCAACAAAAGAAGACCAAGCAATAGAGATTTAATGGATGTTTTTAAGACCTCTAGGTAAGAGAATCTTTCCCAGAAAAGAAGTTACATGTAATGCCTGTTATTGTCCAGATATGGTCAGATATACCTTTCTAACAAACATGCTCAGAGTAGGCTAACTGGAAAAAAGGTGAAAACCTGAATTTCTCAGAAGTCCTTTAAAATACAAGAATTCTAAGCACTGTTGTACACCCAGTTCCTTCCACCCTCAACATCTTAAGTCAGACTGCTGAAAGTTTCCTTTTACTCTTTTAGCAAAAGTGCTTTATACCTGCCTTCTTTGGCTTGAATTGGTGAAAAACATTAGGATGCCATTTCCAACAAACGAAGACCAAGCAATAGAGATTTAATTGATGTTTTTAAGAACTCTAGTTAAGAGAATATTTCCCAGAAAAGATGTTACATGTAATGCCTCTTTCTATAGAGTTATGGTCAGATATACCTTCTCTACCAAACATGCTCAGAATACGCTAACTGAAAAAAAGGTGAAAACCTGAATTTCTCAGAAGCCCTTTAAAATACAAGAAACCTATGGACTTTTGTACACAAAGTTCCTTCAACTCTCCATAATGTTAGTCACACTGCGAAATCTTTGCTCTTACTGTTTTAGCAAAGGTGCTTTATACCTGCCTACTTTGGTTTCAATGGGTTAAAATTTAAGGATGCCATTTCCAACAAAAGAATACTAAACAATAGAGATGTAATGGCTGTTTTTAAGACCTCTAGCGAAGAGAATCTTTCCCAAAAAAGAAGTCACATGTAATGCCTGTTTCTATAGAATTATGGTCATATATACCTTCTCTACCAAACGTGCTCAGAATAGGCATTCTGAAAAAAAGGTGAATCCATGAATTTCTCAGAAGTCCTTTGAAATACTAGAATTCTAAGCACTGTTTTACACAGTTCCTTCAACTCTCCACCTCTTTAGTTCGACTGCTAGAGGTTTGCTTTTACTCTTGTAGCAAAAGTGCTTTATAACTGCCTATATTGGTTTCAGTGGGTGAAAATTCAAGGATGCCATTTCTGACAAAAGAAGGCCAAGCAATAGAGATGTAATGGATGTTTTTAAGAACTCTAGGTAAGAAAATCTTTCTCAGAAAAGATGTTACATGTAATGCTTGTTACTATAGAGTTATGGTCAGATATACCTTCTCTACCAAACATGCTCAGAATACGCTACCTGAAAAAAAGGTGAAAAGCTGAATTACTCAGAAGTCCTTTAAAATACAAAAATTCTACGGACTGTTGTCCACCCAGTTCCTTCCACTCTCAACATCTTAAGTCAGACTGCTGAAAGTTTCCTTTTACTCTTTTAGCAAAAGTGCTTTATAATTGCCTACATTGGTTTCAATGGGTGAAAACCTAAGGATGCCACTTCCAACAAAAGAAGACCAAGCAATAGAGATGTAATGGCTGTTTTTAAGACCTCTAGCTAAGAGAATCTTTCCCAGAAAAGAAGTTACATGGAATGCCTATTCCTATAGAATTATGGTGATATATACCTCCTCTACCAAACCTGCTCAGAATAGGCATTCTGAAAAAAAGGTGCATACATGAATTTCTCAGAATTCCTTTGAAATACTAGAATTCTAAGCACTGTTGTAAACACAGTTCCTTCAACTCTCCACCTCTTTAGTTAGACTGCTAAAGGTTTGCTTTTACTCTTGTAGCAAAAGTGCTTTATAACTGCCTATATTGGTTTCAATGGGTGAAAATTCAAGGATGCCATTTCCAACAAAAGAATACCAAACAATAGAGATGTAATGGCTGCTTTTAAGACCTCTAGGTAAGAGAATCTTTCCCAGAAAAGAAGTTACATGTAATGCCTGTTATTGTCCAATTATGGTCAGATATTCCTTTCTACCAAACATGGTCAGAATAGGCGAACTGGAAAAAAGGTGAAAACCTGAATTTCTCATAAGTCCTTTAAAATACAAGAATTCTAAGCACTGTTGTACACCCAGTTCCTTCCACCCTCAACATCTTAAGTCAGACTGTTGAAAGTTTCCTTTTACTCTTTTAGCAAAAGTGCTTTATAACTGCCTACATTGGTTTCAATGGGTGAAAACATATAAGGATGCCATTTCGAACAAAAGAAGACCAAGCAATAGAGATGTAATGGCTGTTTTTAAGACCTCTAGCGAAGAGAATCTTTCCCAGAAAAAAAAAAGTTACATGTAATGCCTGTTTCTATAGAATTATGGTCATATATACCTTCTCTACCAAACATGCTCAGAATAGGCATTCTGAAAAAGGTGAATATATGAATTTCTCAGAAGTCCTTTGAAATACTAGAATTCTAAGCCCTGTTGTACACACAGTTCCTTCAACTCTCCACATGTTTAGTCCGACTGCTGAAGGTTTGCTTTCAGTCTTTTAGCAAAAGTGCTTTATACCTGCCTTCTTTGGCTTGAATTGGTGAAAAATATTAGGATGCCATTTCCAACAAACGAAGACCAAGCAATAGAGATTTAATGGATGTTTTTAAGAACTCTAGTTAAGAGAATCTTTCCCAGAAAAGATGTTACATGTAATGCCTGTTTCTATAGAGTTATGGTCAGATATACCTTCTCTACCAAACATGCTCAGAATAGGCTAACTGAAAAAAAAGGTGAAAACCTGAATTTCTCAGAAGTCCTTTAAAATACAAGAATTCTAAGGACTGTTGTACACAAAGTTCCTTCAACTCTCCATAACTTTAGTCACACTGCGGAATCTTTGCTCTGTTTTAGCAAAGGTGCTTTATACCTGCCTACTTTGGTTTCAATGGGTTAAAATTTAAGGATGCCATTTCCAACAAAAGAATACCAAACAATAGAGATGTAATGGCTGTTTTTAAGACCTCTAGGTAAGAGAATCTTTCCCAGAAAAGAACTTACATGTAATTCCTGTTATTGTCGAGATATGGTCAGATATACCTTTCTACCAAATATGCTCAGAATAGGCTAACTGAAAAAGGGTGAAAACCTGAATTTCTCAGAAGTCCTTTAAAATACTAGAATTCTCAGCATTGTTCTACACACAGTTCCTTCAACCCTCCACATCTTAAGTCAGACTGCTGAAGGTTTGCTTTTACTGCTTTAGCAAAAGTGCTTTATACCTGCTTACATTGGTTTCAAAGGGTGAAAACCTTAGGATGCCATTTTTGACAAAAGAAGGCCAAGCAATAGAGATGTAATGTTTGTTTTTAAGAACTCTAGCTAAGAAAATCTTTCCCAGAAAAGATGTTACATGTAATGCTTGTTTGTATAGAGTTATGGTCAGATATACCTTCTCTACCAAACATACTCAGAATACGCTAACTGAAAAAAAGGTGAAAAGCTGAATTTCTCAGAAGTCCATTCAAGGATGCCATTTCCAACAAAAGAATACCAAACAATAGAGATGTAATGGCTGCTTTTAAGACCTCTAGGTAAGAGATTCTTTCCCAGAAAAGAAGTTACATGTAATGCCTGTTATTGTCCAATTATGGTCAGATATACCTTTCTACCAAACATGGTCAGAATAGGCGAACTGGAAAAAAGGTGAAAACCTGAATTTCTCAGAAGTCCTTTAAAATACCAGAATTCTAAGCACTGTTGTACAACCAGTTCCTTCCACCCTCAACATCTTAAGTCAGACTGCTGAAAGTTTCCTTTTACTCTTTTAGCAAAAGTGCTTTATAACTGCCTACATTGGTTTCAATGGGTGAAAACATAAGGATGCCATTTCGAACAAAAGAAGAGCAAGCAATAGAGATGTAATGGCTGTTTTTAAGACCTCTAGCGAAGAGAATCTTTCCCAGAAAAGAAGTTACATGAAATGCCTGTTTCTATAGAATTATGGTCATATATACCTTCTCTACCAAACATGCTCAGAATAGGCATTCTGAAAAAGGTGAATATATGAATTTCTCAGAAGTCCTTTGAAATACTAGAATTCTAAGCCCTGTTGTACACACAGTTCCTTCAACTCTCCACATGTTTAATCCGACTGCTGAAGGTTTGCTTTCAGTCTTTTAGCAAAAGTGCTTTATACCTGCCTTCCTTAGCTTCATTTGGTGAAAAACATTAGGATGCCATTTCCAACAAACGAAGACCAAGCAATAGAGATTTAATGGATGTTTTAAAGAACTCTAGTTAAGAGAATCTTTCCCAGAAAAGATGTTACATGTAATGCCTGTTTCTATAGAGTTATGGTCAGATATACCTTCTCTACCAAACATGCTCAGAATAGGCTAACTGAAAAAAAAGGTGAAAACCTGAATTTCTCAGAAGTCCTTTAAAATACAAGAATTCTAAGGACTGTTGTACACAAAGTTCCTTCAACTCTCCATAACTTTAGTCACACTGCGGAATCTTTGCTCTTACTGTTTTAGCAAAGGTGCTTTATACCTGCCTACTTTGGTTTCAATGGGTGAAAATTTAAGGATGCCATTTCCAACAAAAGAATACCAAACAATAGAGATGTAATGGCTGTTTTTAAGACCTCTAGGTAAGAGAATCTTTCCCAG